>DF836488.1:56203-66708 GCA_000950595.1 Mucor ambiguus
TCTTTTCGCTCTTTTACATCAGCAATGGAATCAACGACGCCATCATCACCATCACCAGCCCCACCATTCACAGCTATACTAGACGAAGAAACACGCAATAGACTAATTGAAAGTATTCCCAGAGTAGGTGACATTGATTCTTGTAAAGAGAACATTCAACCCTACCGCAAAGGTCGCTCCATGTCTGCACTCAACACTCTGCTGGGCAACAGTGCTGAAAGAGAGGCTGCTCTGCAAGAAGGTCATGAACAGTTTCGTGAGCAACTCAAGCATATTGATGAGCAGGACGATCCGCTGCAGACCTACATTAACTACATTGAATGGACTATCCAAATGTACCCTGAGGGGCCAAAGGGCAAGTCCAATCTCCTTTGGCTTCTAGAGGACGCGACAACCCAATTCAGTGATGATGCCAGATATAAAGCAGATCCACGATACCTCAAGACATGGCTCGAGTACGCCAAACACTCTGAATACAAAAAAAACGTCTATTTGCACTTGATGGAGAATGACATTGGACAAGGGCTGGCTCTCTTTTACGAGGATTATGCTGCTTATTACGAGAGATTGGAAAAGTAGGTCTTTAGACTTTATTCAAAGCAATTTTACAGATGCTTATACATTGAACATTAGAGTGGATGAAGCAATTCAAGTGTTTGAATTGGGTATATTCAAGGAAGCTGTGCCTCTCAAACGACTAAAGGAGAACTACGACCGATTCAAGGCTCGAATGCAGGAAAGACAGCGAAGAGGACTACTGCAGAAGCAACAGATGGAAGCCAAGAGACAAATGGAATCACTAAAATCCACGGGACAACGCACCATGCTGGGCCAAAAGTTTGATAGCACATCACGAGTGTCAGTGTCTGCCAATGTCCATGCCAACATAGAAGCTAGATTTGGTGGTTTAGGGGCACTTGGATCCTCGTCATCTGGGCTACCCTCTAGATCCTTCGGTAATAGTGCTTACAATAGCACAGGCTCCACCATGTCATCACCCTCAGAATCCTTTTCTGTATTCACCGAATCCACATCAGCACAACCTTCATCCTCCTTGTTAGCATCACGGAGCAGCATCACACCTGCCGCCGCAAGATCCTCATCACCCTCATCAGCATCCCATTCACTTCATTCAGGCACTATCTCATCTGCATTCCGTCGAGAAAATCAAAGACCCACCGAAAAATTTGCTGGTGCTACTATCCGACAATCATCATTGCCAACCCCTCCTGCTATTGTTGAGAAATTTCAAGTGTATCAGGATCCTTCAGATGACACTGCACCTTCTAGTCATGCTGCGTTAGAGCGTGGAATGTCGAGCTCATCTATGCTAAGTATATCCATGGGCGATGGTAGCGATTTAACACAAAGTAAACAGCGTCGTTTGCCTGCTCTGGACCCAACACAAAAGAAGAAGCGACGAAAGGACAGAGAAGCACAGCAACAAAAGAGCACCATAGTACCCGAGTTCCTGGTAACTCGATTCATGCAGCGACGCCATCTCTACTTTCAATCCAATGATACCAAAGGCGGCATAGAATACATCCCTATACCTCAACATCACGATCATAATGTCAGTTTCGAGCAGTTGAGAGCTACTGCACGCAAAGAATATCATTCTCAGGAACAGCGTGTGTCTCGGAAAGGCAAGGGGAAGGCAACTGGTCAGAATCAAATGGAGGAAACGGATGGTAGTAGTAGCACAAAAATTTCGTCGACAACATTGTATTTAACCATTGCCCATATGTAGGTTTATCACGATATCATCATCAAGAACTGGAATCCACCAATACAGCACCAGAATACACAACAGAAACACTAGCAGCAATGCAATCCATTCAATCACTGTTCAAACCCGAAGAGCATTATACCAAAGAAGAAGAGGATCTGACATGGACCAGCCCATATCAGCGCTTTGAACCTGTTTATCGACCTCCCGTTAATGAAAATGAGTGAATTGTAAATAAAATGTCCAAAGGCAGTTCGATTGATCTGTTGCAAGCCATTTTCAGATGCAAAATGCAGCGTCGGGTAGTATGATATGAGAGGTTTCTCAGGTTAATGTGCGTTCTGGCATAGTGTATTATCACACCAAAATTTATTCGTTTTGAAAAATGGTCGCCAAATAGGAACCCTCTTTAATAAATTGTATGTGATACATGCTGATGAATGCTACCTTGTTAATAGGCAAAAACTTCTGTTCCAATTGTAGCTTGTCTTTGATCTGACACCCTTGTGATAATACTGTCATGTTGAATGGATGATATTTACATGTATAGATTCATGAGAGCATGTCAATTTTAAAGGCTTACTTGGCATTTAGTATACTGTAGCAGTATATGAAATACGTTCATCGCATGGATCAGGCACTAGACCTATTGATATAAAATATAGCCCATGTCAGTATTTTCCTTGAATCCACCCTAATCACTATAAGATGCCATTCTCTCTAAGAGCAGTCTAGTCAAATAAGTGAACTTTGAGAGCAGGTCTTTAGCTTTGCCCAAGACTAAGGGCTGTTGAAGCAAACCTAGTGCGTGCCATCAGATTTGAGCGGCAATGGCATGATTAATGTGTTGGATGTGTATTTATACCATGACCAATCAAAAAGCCTACTATCACAGCTCTTTACGCATTGAAGTTGGGTTTTACAATACAAAATCTACAGGCTATCGGAGCTCTCGTGCGCAAATTAGAAGGCAATATATAGAGTAAAGAACTAGATGCGCTCGTTATCATTTTCCCTCTCTTTTATCCACATTTCTTCATGTACATCATGTCTGAAGGCACTTCACTGCTTGATAATCATCAGCACCGGCATTCGGCTGATAGAAAGATGACCTTTTTTCAAGCGCAAACGACACACTTTCAAATCAACCCAGCACTCGCCATGCGTTGTCATGAGAGTTCACCTGATGCAATTCCTGTCATATTGCGTGGGTCCAAGACCTGCAAGACAACCATAGGAAGAGGACATGACGCGACTATCCAGATTGGCAAAGCAAATAAACGAGTGTCGAGAGAGCATGTAGTGATTGAGCATAAACCACAGATGGGTGGATTTGAACTGACAATTCTCTCGCCCAACGGAGCACTCATTGACCATATCGTGTTTGTGGAGGGAGAGCATGTGCCAGTGATAGAGGGAACTACCATCGAGATTGTTGGTACCAAAATCATATTTCAGGTGCCTGATGACAACAACAACAACCAGGTTGCAGAAACTGAAGATATGGAGGACATTATAGAGACGCCCCTGGATGCCTCATTCGCAACGACTGTAGTCGATGCCAAGATGGGGGTGGATGAAAAGACGATTCAGCAAGACAATATACCCGTGATGGCCATGAAGCAATCTACTATCGCATCCACGACTACCACCACCGCCATTACCACGACTCATAATAATACTACAACTACCACCACTGTCACTCAAAAGAGCAGCACACACCATCATACCAAATCGACCCTCAACAGCATCATTAAGTCCACGGCATCCAAGTTGAAAGAGACGGCTCGAAATATCATGAAGAAGCCAATGACACTAGAGGATGAAATCATTCAAGTACTTGGTAAAGTGGGCATTCTGACAGCAGTGTAGGCATGGGAGCTAACTGCGTTGTATACAAAAACCAGTGCACACGCGAAAGTCGACTATGACATGTGCAGACATTACGAAGCGACTGCAAGAACAAACGGTCGAGAGTGTGCTGGATGCACTGAAGAAGTCAACCGCGATTGGATGTGTCAAACGCCTAGGGAAAACGGCAGATGGATCCCCCAAAGAAGACTTGTACTATTACAAGCCAGAGCTGGATCCAGATCAGGAACGACAAAAGAGATACTCTGATATGGGGAGGAGTGCTCGAAAATGCACCATGAAGGACACCCAGTACTTTTTTAGGGTAAGTGAATATTTTGTGCATGTATGGCTGTCAGGGTGATGTATTCATCGCATATGAGTAGATCCCGCCAAAACTGCCACACCACAAGACGGCAAAGACGAGGAAAAGAGAATCTGCTAGTAGTAATAGCAGGAAATCGAGACAGGCAGCGACAGAAGAGGATGACACCAAATCCACTAGTAGCGGGGATGTAAGCGACATGGAGGTTTATGAGCTGTTTAAAGACGTTTAAGGAATAAATGGGTTGTCATACATGGTTCATGTGAGCAATTGGCAGATTATAATGTGTGTGTGTGTGTGTGTTCATTTTGTCTGGGAGCAGGTTTCCCACTCTTTCTTTCTTTTCCACCTGAAAACATGATACAGTATTTGATGAATAAAATACAACGCCAACAAATTCAGGTACACAATCATGCATGTAACTTCACCAACATGGCTTGTTTATTCAATTCATGGCACATTACAGCGAAGACCCAGCTGGAAAGCACTAAGGATTAAAGACAGCAGTAAAACCACCACAGAATATGCTTGTAATAACGTAGTTTGCACATTTTGGCTTGACGAAAACCCGATAATTGAATCTAACGCAAAATGCCAGAATAACATTAGTGATCAGCATCAAAATGACGACAACTTGGAGGAGGAGGAAGAAGAGGAGATGAAAGCCAATCATAAGCTATGTTTTGTGATTCAACAAGAAGAAAGTGAATTCAACAATGTGTTTAGTTTTGTCACACATGAAGAAGTCAACCATCGTACTGTGCGAGACAGCCATCATCATGGCCATAGTAGCATTATTAGCGATTTCAGCAGCAGTGGTTCAGAGGATGCGCAACCCATATTAAAGGTGCCTTTAGATCAAGAACTACAGGATTTATTTGACGTTGATAAAGAACTTTGGAGACAATCACAACTTTTTAATCATATTCCAATAAAGCAATCTGAATGTTCAGGCTGAGCATGCTGCCAGTTGTGTATTTGCAAAGAAGGAGAAGAGCAAGTATCTCTTGAAGATGAGATTCTGCTTGAAGTGCGCTTTTACCCGCTGCTTGGATTAAGATTGTGTGCTGATATTGTCTGAATAGGTGTGCCATATTGGTACCATTAAATGTCTGTTGCTACTACTGCTCTCGCTGTTGCCTTTGATGAGTGTATCTGAACATGGCTTTTTAAACGATTGTCAAGAGTTGAACACCATTCAATACTCATTTTAGCCGTGCGCTTGAGCCAAATGACCACTTCTCTTGACTTTGAGTACATCAAGTGTGTCTCTAAATCGTACACCACTGCTCATATGGCCGTACTAGTAACGCTTGACAACATTTGGCGAGCACAAGTTCGAATGACTTTTCACTCAATTCCATTTACATGGATTAATGTGGTCCAACAAATCAAGGACGAGCTCCTTCAACTTCATACACAAACTGAAATTCACAAGCAATTGTAATTCATTAATCACATTTGTCATCTATAGCTTTATCCGAATAATAACTCAATTGCACTCGCCTCTTGGTAATGCCCAAGGGATCTACTTACACAGAGCAATCAAAAGTATCTCTGCTCTTTTTGGTGGATTTTTTATGTTTTTTTGGTCCCAAAAAAGTTGAGCAAAGGTGTCAGTAAGTTAGTACTAGATAAAAGCAATTGTTTGGCGCTATTCTGAAGGTATAAAACAGCTTTTGGTGTGAGAAATCAGGCTTCAAATGTATCCAAATTTCGCTGTATTTTGCAGCTGGAGGCAAGGCAACATCATCCGTAGCCTCTTGTTCGGTATGGCCATTAATGACTTTAGCTTTAACTGCATTATTAGTATCATTGTTGTTATCAACTACTCTACTATCAGCAGCATCACCTTCATTTTCATTCTCGAAGGAGACATTTGTAGCAATGTTGAGTGGAATATTTACATGACGGAGTACATTTATTGTTGTCTCGATTGCTAGCATTGTCTGAATCGTTCTGGCGGCTCTGTAATAGATGTGTAAGGATTTTTGAAGCATGCAACAGCAACACGAAATGTCCAACTTTATGACAGAATCCTTGGAATCTCTATCATCGTAGAAAAAAGTTAGATAGGTACAAACCAGGCATCTGCTTAAAATGTGAAAACATGAAGCGAAAAAGTCCATCCAACACAGCCAGAGAAATGTTCACGTTGAACATGCATATCTTATAAGCAAATGATTGTGCTACTCCACCTGACTGCTTTGATAATCATATGTAGTGGCACAGAATTAGTATATCGAATTATTGCTGAGAGCAGGATGATGATAAGCAGCTGAAATCACGAAGAAAAGCATTTCTAGATACAAGATACAGTATAGGTATTAATTTGCAGCTTTCTTGAAACAACAAGAATGAAGCATCTTGGTGGGCTAGCAGATTAACATATCTATTGTTGTAAACAGACAGATAAAGCGAATCTAGTCCCAAAAAGCTACCCTTGGCCATCATATCCAGTTGTAATTAGCGTACCACCTAAGCTTCTGATTTTATGGAAAAGCAGAATCTAGTCTCGACCTTGCAGAGTCTGAATGTTGTAGTATTTGCTGCTTACTTATACTCGTGTGTTCTTCGTCTGGTGATTTGAAGAGCAACAACAGCTAGGCAATGTTGTAAATCGATGCAAATGTAGTTTTTATTGCTTTGAATGCATCCGCCACAGCAGCCTCAGCATTCACCAAGAAACTGCATTGGTGGCAGATGATATTATACAAGCTAAACGTGGTTGTATTCGATGTCAACTCTTGTATTCAGCTTGATAAAGCCTTTGATTGTTTAGCAAACAGTATCACAACCTAAAAAGGGTAACTTTATATTTCTCTTGTATATAAGCTGTAAACTATTTATACACCATATATTCCACTTGTACACTAAAATGTAAACAGTGTAGCAGTTACACATACGTTGTAATAATGCGTCTTCCAATCATATCATATCGATTCATATGAGTCGAATTGCTACACTGTTTGTACATTTGCGAGATTATCAAGTCCAAAATGGTAATTACAAGATCTCTTTATTTGTGCATTTGTGTGCTAAACAAAAATTAAGCTACTGATCATGCATTTTATAGCCTCATGGTTGTATTCTTTATTGGATCAAGAAAACACTGTTATGTCTCGTAATAGTTGGTATATGTCTACTTTGTCGCAGCCATAGCACTACTATCTGGTAAGTTTTTTTTTGTCATTTTCAACAAGAATTATGAGCATAATGCCAGCATGTCCTAGCCGCATTATTCAGCCTGCTGTGATAGCCTATGGAGACGCTTATCAATAAGCAAGCACAGACTGCAATCCCAAATATTCTCACCGTCTTTCTCACGTAGCCTAATTTAGAAGGCTATTGACTCTAAAAAATGGAGCATGATCCAAGTTGCTGATATTTTTATCACTAAAACAGGCTTACTCTTCGATTGAGTCACATGTAACCCTGTCAAATAGGAGAGAAAAGAAATGGCTGTATATTGTGCATCTTGAAAGAATAGCCTAAAGCGAATGAAATACCGTAAGCTTATCATTGCCTGTTTAGGACGATGATGGGCTTTCATTCAAATTACTTTGTCAGGAACAATAGAAATAAATGCTAGTTATGGCGGTCTAATATGTTGCCATGGCAACACATCTACTAGATCAGCTTGCATTTGTAAGTACATTTTATGCTGATCCAAATGCACACACAGCTTTAGATGGTACCTAATCCCTGGGAAAGTGAGTGGGAAAAGTGGAATTTTTGGTGTATCACCATAAATTCTTTTACCGGAAATATTAGCGCGTGATGAAAAACTAGCAAAAAAAAGAGATCTTTCTCCATCTTATCAGTTACGAAAAAACAAGCTCATTAAATTACCTAAAAAGGAACATCTTCAAGCTGAGAAATAAAGCATCCATTTCATTTCATTTTGTGATTCTTCGCCTTTCTTTCCTTTAAATAATCTTGAAAAATCGAAAAATTATGGAGCAAAAATCCCACATTATCACTGAGCAAGTCTTCGGTAGTAGTCGAAAAATTCAGTTTATTGGACTTTCTGCACCAACAAATACTACCCAAACCACTAGACCTACATCTATGGATACATTGTTGAGTGCTATCGATCATCATCATCACCAACAACACCATCAGTATAGATCTACCAACCAAAGACAATTCCACCGCTCAGACACCGTCAAAGAGACATCTTCTACTTCAGCCTCGTCTTCCTCATCAAGTGCACATCAATCCATGTCTATCGAATCACTCTTAGATAACAACCAGTTTCAGCATCATCGCCAATCCCAGTCTGCTTCTACTAATGAAGTCAGCATTGCGTCTTTGTTGACATCTGACAACACCAGTAACCACAAAAGACGATGGGACTATCAGCAATCACAAACAACTAAGCGTATTTCCAAGAAACCCAAAGATAGTAGCAATAATAACGAGAGACACAAGACAATCATCACCTGCCTTCATGCCTCTGTAGCACAAAAATCTTATGGCTCAGAAAAACGTTTCTTATGTCCACCACCCATTGTACAAATTAAATCACCCTCAAACTCTACCATCACCAACGAGCAAAGAGCAGAAAAAATGCAGTTATCCATGTCTGTCATTTGTGAAAATGGTGATAGAATATTGGAGCAACGTTCCATGTTGGATGAGAATCAGTCAGGAAGTTTCAAATACCTCCATGTCACTGGCACAGCAAAGGCAAAGCAATTTAACCTTAAAGTTGATTTGCTGCCCAATACCACTACCACAGAAACCACCACGACAACAGCAGCAGCAGCTACTTCAACACCTCCTCCCAATGATCCTCAGCCATTGGCTTCATTCATCTCGAAGCCAATATCCATCATCTCCAAGCCGTCCAAAAAGACGGCCAAGACAAGAAATGTGTCTACATGTATCCTTGCCAACTCCCCTGTATCTTTATTCAATCGTATCAATTCCCAAACTGTAAGAACCAAATACATGACTTCCAGTAACAATATGCTTTGCGCCAAGAATACTACTTGGTCTCCATTTGACATCATCATTGTAAATCAACCCAAACTGCCTCAGCCTCACAAGCTACCTTCTAGACAACAGATGACTACCACCGTCAGTGGCCGCTATACTTCTCGTATTCAGCTAGCACATCCACCACCTCCTCCTCCTCCTTCAGCACAACATGCTCAACAACAGCAAAACAAGATGCCAATTCATGTTACTTATGGTACTGAAATCATCCTGCGTGATTCTCAAACAGGCGTTACATCTCCTTCCCTTATCATTCGTAAAGTTGACAAGGGTAGAATTGCTCAATGTGCCTATGGTCCTGTTAGTCAAATGCAGAAGATTGCTTTGCAGTTGGCATCTACTATTGATACACAACCCATTTACCTTAGTGCCGCAGGTTCCATGAATGACAACTCTGTGAGTGCATCTCCTTCGTCCTCTACTGATTCCAACAATGGTCATGGCAGCAATACATGGCTCGATTACTCGCCTTCAAGACTTGTTCAGCCCGAAAAGATGACTCTTGAGCTCAGCTATGAAGAAGTAGATGACTATCTTTGCTGGACTATCGTTGGCATCAACAAATTCGAGTACGATTACTATGAAAACGAAAGCTTTCAAGGCAACCAACAAGACATTACTGATGTTGCAGAATTCAAACCTAAAGCTTCTACAACAACAACATCAACAGCAGTAACAACAGCGACAGTAGATGTAACTACAGCACACACACCTCCTCCATCTCCACCCAGACACATTACACCATTCCCAATGTTGACCACTATTGAATACCAACATGATCATCATACGTTAAATGTCGTTGGTCAACATCTTATTCAAGCTGCTCCTGTGCCTCGTCTGTTGGATCTTTGGCTCGGAACCCATGGTCCATTAGTTACCCGTATCTCTCAGCCCCCTCAACCTCATACTCCTCATGAAACACATTGGTCTGTTCAATTACCTCCCACTCAAGATCTCCTGGTTGCAAATCATGACATGTTGGTAACGCATGCTGGTGGCCGTCGAAATCTTGAATTGGCTTTATTACTGGTTCGTCAAGATGGCCTTGTATATCACACGGGTAAAGCTCTCTCGTGCGATGTGCTTGATGATAGTGGCAGATGGAGTGTTGTGCCAGCTTCCTCCTCATCCTCATCCTCCTCAGTAACAAAACCTGCCTCCTCCTAAAACTATGTTTATATAATACATATAACTTATTGCCTCACTGTATAGTTTCATTCCCTTCTATCCTTTTCTTTTACTCTTATTATTCTATGTATATGTAAATAAATTTCTTTAACTTCCTTATCCAGTAATTTTAATAGTTTACAACACCGTTTTTGTGCTTTTTCTTGTGTTGCAAACTGTGGGAAAGGTTGACAGGAGTGGCCAATTTGCAGTGAATCATTCAGTGTCGATTGTATTCCATTGGTGGAGAGTTTTTGTTGCATTTCAAATTAGTGGGATCACAAACAACAGAAAAAAAACAAGGGTTCAATAACTCATGTTTGCTTGTTGAATGGAATGATGAGAATGATTCAAGCACAACAGTATGGGGTATAGTTCTTCGATCTTCTAGACTATATATTTTTATCTCGAATCAGTGGTTTCCATGGC
>DF836487.1:19920-45483 GCA_000950595.1 Mucor ambiguus
AAGGATGTCAGTAAGTAAGCGCAAGTCAAAAGCAATTGTTTGGTGCTATTCTGAAGGTCTAAAACAGCTTTTATTGTGAGAAATCTGGTCTTGAATGTATCCGAATTTCGCTATATTTTGCAGTTGGAAGTAAGGCAACATCATCTGTAACTTCTTGTTCGGCTTAGCTACCATTAATGAGTTTAGCTTCAACTGCATTAACAATACCATTGTCATTGGCTTTACTATCAACGGCATTAACTTCAATTTCGTCCTCGAATGAGACATTTATAGAAGATTGGGCATCACTGGGTAAGGCCGCACATAGCATTTAGCTCAAATACTCTCTACAGAGCTATATGTTTTGAGCAGAATCATGATATTTTCGGATAGACTAGCTTTTCACAAGATATCACTACCCACATTATAGAGATAGGTTTTAACGCTGACCTAGAAGGACATGAAAGACAAGCAAATGATCAGCAATATGTACAGAAAATTGATGGCACACTGAAAAGAGCTTATAATAAACATCATGATAACTGTCTTTTGTGGCACCTTCGATAATAGAACACTCGTTGATATTACGCACTACATCAAAGACGTAATGTAATGAGATATGTTACGTTAGGAATTGGACTCATTCAGGACACATAGCATCATACGGCGTCATGGTAGACGCAGCACCTGTCAAAAGCTGATATTACAAATGGAAATATATGCGATGTGAGCTACTGCAATACTCAATTTTTTAACACTGTTATATAGCCGTAAGCACTCATCTCTAGTATCGCTCATTTCATATCGACAATCAAGTTCCAGCCTTGGGGCAGACGATTCTTTCTAAACCCAATCTACGTCCTAAACAGCAACATCTGTAGAAGGTATAGTGAAGAAAATCATTATACAGCAAAACACTGTAAGAACAATCAATTATCCTACTAATTCAGACTTTTTGACTTTCCATTATCAAGCGAGAAGCCTCTCTAACTGTGGATCTATCGCTTCCTGTCTTCTCTACGCCCGCATCAATGGAATCAATTCGAATAAGGGCAGATACTATAATCGTATCACCTCACAACACCCGAAAGTATACAAAACACCGTGAAACTTATTAATTATATTTAAGTAGTGATCCTTCTTTGTAGAAGTTGTTTCATGTCGCCAGAATAACACAAATAATTTCTCCCCTCCAGCAGTAACTGCCTGACACTTTTGCACAACTTTTTGGGGACCCAAAAAACATTGGCAAAAACCGGCTCCAAACCATGAGGTACCCCTCATGGTTTTTATTGAAAATCAAACGATCGCGTTTTTGACCACAAAAATGAAGGCTTTTACTAAGAATATTTTGAACCATAATATTCCTCTCGATCCCAAGCAGCCCCTAAAACCACTTCTGTGAGACCTTTGCAAGAAAAATCTAAACATTTTGGACATAAACCTCATTTCATATTTCTTGAAATTGTTCAGTAGTCTTGTTTAAAGCAATTCCTAAAATTAGTTTCATTGGATGCACCTAGAAAAGTACTCCAAGAAAGTATTAGGAAGTGTGAACTGATCATGGCAGTTTACATAGTCAAATCTGGCAAAGTAGGTCGAATGGGATCCAAAAAGCTAAAAAATCAACAAACCAGAACATTTCAAATTAGAATAATGAGCGGCGACTGAAAGTGGTTGGGCTGACAAAGTGAAGAACCCCATGAATGCAATCACTTTGAAGCGAGTCTCCTTGTCAAAGAAGCTGGTATCAGCAAAGTAATCTATTGCCTTGATTCATCAGTATATCAAAACTAGGTAGCCCAAATAGCGTCTGATTGTATCAAATTTACAGAGTGCTAGAGGCTCGCAATGTACACTAGGTCGATTGTAGTTTGCTTGATGCTTGAATGGAAGAGAATGATAGGGAATCCATCAAACCTGAAGAACTAAACTTGGCTCAAGATTTTAATGCATTAAATTAAAGTGAAACGACAGTTGGCGAAGGGGTTGGGAATGTAATGGGAGATACGGCATGCCCAAAAGCGTTGCTTTTCCGGCCGTGTATTTAGCTTTTTTTTCTGCTGATCCTTCTTCCCATGATTGATTAGCTCTTGATTATTCCAGATTTGTGATACCAATGGCTCTGTACAAGAAAGCTGAAACAATATCTTTATCAAACTGAGAGCACACATAGAAAAGAGAAGGGGGGGACATGTTAGTCGTTGCACAGTGTTTTGCAATAATGTGGATTGGGAACTCGTTTATAATTAGGCATTTAAACGCTAGAAGCCATCAACTTTAGTGATGTGAGTGTGGCAGTGTCAGAATTGTATTAAAAATTCAATGCAATAAGCTCACGGTTCACAGTAGTAATATGTAGGCAACGTCCTACAAGACCTGGAAAGCGAATCCTTTAAAGTTTTCCTTAAGCATCTCATCTCTCTTGTTAAAACAGCGTCTCCCACTGGGCTTTTTGCCTACAAAATTTCATTGCAAGGCCTAGCTGACGTATTTTTATAACAGTCCCCCATGTTCATCCATCTTTTTTTTTCCATTTTCCATATTCCCAGGTTGGGCTGTTTGATTTTTTTTCACTTTAATTCTTATTTATACTATAAAACATGGCACAACAAGCTAAGCAAGCTGCTCAAAAGTTAGGAGGCATGTTCCCTCAAGGATCCGGAAAGGGTATTGGTGGTGCTGTCGGTGCCATTGCTGTTCTTGGTGCTCTTGGTTACGGTGTCAACGCTTCTCTTTTCAACGGTAATTTTGTGTGCAAATGTATATGTCCGGGGTAGTTGTACTCATGTGTAATTTGTATTAGTTGATGGTGGTCATAGAGCTATCAAGTACACTCGTGTATTCGGTGTTCAAGATACCGTCTACAATGAAGGTACTCATTTCATGATTCCTTGGTTTGAGACCCCCGTCATCTATGATGTTCGTGCAAAGCCTCGTAATGTCGCTTCTTTGACCGGTACCAAAGGTAATTATATCCCCATCATGTTGAATTGAAGTGCTGCATCCAATTCGAAACGAAGAGAGAGCTGTAAAGTGGGGAGGATTTCATGTGGAGAGCAGCATTTTGCATACAAGAGATTGGAAAATTAACCTTCAACATTTGACAGATTTGCAAATGGTCAACATCACTTGTCGTGTACTTTCAAAGCCTCGTGTCGATCAGCTCGCTACTGTTTACCGTACTCTTGGTCAAGATTACGATGAACGTATTCTTCCCTCTGTTGTCAACGAAGTTCTCAAGTCTGTTGTTGCTCAATTCACTGCTTCTCAACTTATCACACAACGTGAGCGTGTATCTCGTCTTGTCCGTGAAAACTTGGTTCGTCGTGCTTTGCGCTTCAACATCATTTTGGATGATGTCTCCATCACTCACGTTGGATTCTCTCCCGTCTTTGAGACTGCAGTCGAAGCCAAGCAAATTGCTCAACAAGATGCTCAACGTGCTGCATTCATTGTCGACAGAGCTCGTCAAGAGAAGCAGTCCATCATTGTTCGTGCTCAAGGTGAGGCCAAATCTGCTGAATTGATTGGTGAAGCCATCGAGAACAAGCCTGGTTTCTTGGAATTGAAGAGAATTGAAGCTGCTCGTGAAATTGCCACTGTCATCTCTAGATCTGGTAACAAGGTCATGCTCGACTCTGATACCTTATTACTCAATGTGAACACACCAAAGCAAAAGCAACAAGAGTAAATGCCAACGGCAACAACAACAACAACAACACAAGGCTACTTGTGAGATATAACAATTGTACAAAAATTCGAAAAATGCCATTTTGACACATAATGATAATAAAAAATAGAATTCAAAGCTAAATGTGTGTACGTGTGCGTGTGTGTGCGTGAGTCTGGTATATAAATGTACATATTAAAGTTGGAGCATATGGGTGTGTGTGTGAAAAGACAACGGATGAGCTAAATTGTACAAACTAACAACATCTGAACCGACGCAATCATGTATGTAACCTCTCACAAAGGGAACCCAAGCCGTCGCACGTACCACTTTAACTAATCTTCGGAACCGTCTGCTCCTAAAAGCAACAACAACAACAACAACAAGTCAACTGCAGCAGCCAGCAGTAGCATTTGTTGTCTATCCATGTGTGCGGATGGCATGAAATCAAGGGGGACCATTCAATACAAACAAAAAAAAAACCCCTCCCTCTCCATTTCTGTCTGCAAAAAGAAAAAGATCATCCTCACATGTAAACATGTCGATTTCTATTAGAGAAACTGCTATGTGATGGTATATGGTTATAGTAGAAAATAGCCTGGTGTAACTCACCTGGTCCGATAAAGAAGATTCAAGTAGGAAAGGTCTTTTTGTTGGAGAGCGTGTGGTAACCACCCCCAACTTTATAAGATGCCGTTTGGAAGCACAATGCTCGGAACTGTTTATAATTGCTTCCCCTTTTTTTTCTACTAGCTTTTCTCTCTCTCTTTCTTTCTTTCTCTTTCTCTCTTTTTCAAATATACACAATATATCAATATGGAAAAACCAAAAACAATTAGACGTAGACGTAGTGATTGTTCTTGGAAGAAGGAACCCAAAGCCAAATCAAGCATTGAATCAGACACCGTTCATTATCCAGAGGGTCCAATTGAGATTACATGTTCATGGAATCCAATTGATAGAACAGAGAAACCACCCTACTCGTATGCAACTATTATCGGTCATGCCATACTGACTAGCAAAGAACGAAAGCTTACACTGCATGACATCTATGTCTGGATTACTGAAAACTATCCGTTTTACTCTAATGACACTCAGGGTTGGCAGGTAATAGCAACATCGAGTCAATGACTACACATTGGCATCACTAACACATTTATACAGAACTCGATAAGACATAATCTCTCTCTACACAAATCCTTTGTCAAGATTGATCGCGATGGCCATGTTCAAAACCCACCTCGGAAGGGCTGCTTCTGGACAATCCGAGAGGGAAGCGAAAGGTTCTTTGTCGACAATTTACAAAAACCTGTTAGCTCAGTAAGAAGGCAGCAATCATTAACTCATTTAACTGCTGGTATGAAGAGACAACATTTATTACGTCGCACTTCGTCCAACATTCTCCCTCCTTCATCATCCACTACTTCCACTTCCAATACAACACCATCTTCACCCTCAAGATTACTCAATCACTTTCGTACGACTACCACAACAAGAGATGTTCCGGAAGCCGAACATCATTTACTGCCATCATCATTATCATCAGATCTTTTGTCTTCCCCATCCTCGTCTTCTTTATCTGGATCATCACCGACCACCTATCATCAATTGTTCTATAATGTGCCTGATTCTACCATGTCATACAACGTTTATCCTACCGAGCAAGCCGATCTCTTTAACAATGACTATTACCTCAACAGTAGCGGCAGTGCTACAGGTAGTCATCCTCCCTCGCTTTCTCCATGTGACGCATACTCTACTACCTCCTCCTACAACAATGACTATCAATCTATCAGCAGAGGCAGTAATAGATCATCCTTCTCTGGCACTGCTACGTTGAGCTTGGGCTACCCTGTTGCTTATGACCCTGCTAGTTACAAGACCAAGAGCAGCGCTTTTCCATTGAACCATCAATACCAACAGTATTCATATCAGCAACCATCTGAGCAAGGTCAGCCTGATACACTCATGGAAGAGTGGAACAAATGGTACCATATCCCTCACGACACCGCTGAAAACACACTCGCTCATCTCTCCAGCGATAGCAACTATGTGCAACCACCTTCGAGAAGTAATTCCATGGGCCTCCACTCATACCATCGATAAATCATGTCTACATAATCAACCCTGTATAAAAATCACTCCACATTTTATGCCTTATCCCCTCTTCATTTGCATTTCTCTCTCTCTCTCTCTCTCTCTTTTTTTTTCTTTCCCTTTCATTTTCCTATGGTTGTAATATGCTCATGCAGACTTCTTATTTCTATATATGCTTTCTTTTTTATAACAATAAAACCAAAATCTAAATGGCAGAAGGTTTTACAACACTCTCTGATGCGGTTGCAGGGGTATGATTGCTAATAAGAGACGACAGTTGCAGCTGTAATGAGCCGCTGCTATGCTGTTGTTGGAGTATAAATGCAGGCTGCTGTTGCTGTATGCTCTTTACTTGATTAGGCTTACTGGATATATGGTCAAAGCTAAAACCACGCGGTGGAGTACTGCTATCATGCAATGTAGCAGAATCTGACGAAATATCTACATAGATGGGTGCGCCATGACCACCGCCATCAGGGGTGGCTCTTACTTGGTTGTATTCGTTAGGTGAGTTGAGCATATCAAACGAGGCAGAGCTGTATCTCTGGTATTCTTTATGTAGACGAGGCAGATTATTTTGTGCTATCTCATACATATTGTTGGCATTACTGGGATGATACTTGTCTTGTCCTTCCGGCGCAGTTACTTCTGATGCTGCTGATTTGCGCTTTCTTGCTCTAATCGTATGAATTGCGTAGAGGATGCCTGTAATCAATAGTACAATCTATAAATGATTTAGAGTTTGGAGTAAGGAAAACAAAGCCCTTTATTTAGTTATATGAAATTGTGCAGTGTAACTTACCACAAGGACGGAGCCAATGGAGATTCCGATGATGGCTTTGTCATTCAAAGTGTTGTGAGGATCCAAGTTCTTGTTACTGTTATTAGCACCTGGAGCAGAAGAGGAGAAGAGCGAGAATGATTTGAGCCATGTTGCAGATCCTTCCAGGCTTAAAAAGTACACATCATTGGTAATCAATCCCTTTTGATTGACACCAAACAGGACAAACAGGGTATTGTTGCATAGGATGGCTTAAACAGACATAATTAACATTCGTTTAGTCATGTCATCGTTCTATTTTACCTGAATGTCCAAATCGAGGCCCTGCACCTTGGCTTTGCTCGTAATCGTCCACCCGTGTATATTCCAATGTTTTCGAGTCAAACAAATACAGATAGTCGGATACAGCAGAAGGATCTATAAATTATTGGTAAAACATCGAGTGTACCATGCCTCATGTTGGTACTACATACGTTTTTCATTGCCATCATCTGTTGCACCTCCATATATCAGAATTTTTCCTGAGTAAGGCACTGGAATAACAACATTAGATCAAAAATTGCAATCTATTCAACATTGCGTTCAATTTTACAGAGATTGGCTGTGTGCATGTATCTGCTGGACATGGTAGGTGCGGATGGGCTCTGTCTAAGGTTCCAGGTAGCATCCAATGTGTTGTAAGTGAGAATATCATTCATTGGTATCAAATTGTAGTAAGGTACAGGCCGAATTGAGTTGGTGTTAGTAGTGCTGTCAACCACTGCACCAGTGTTGTTATCGCTGGTTCGTATTCTGCCTCCAATGTAGAATATATTGATGCCATCTTTATCCAGTGTGGCTGTATGGCCAAAGCGGGTATAAGTGCCTGAGGGTAGTACACCGGGACAGATGCTCCAGGCAAAATTCTATTTTTGTTTGTTCATAAGAGTGTGTATTTTAGACTTTTTTTCTGGTATAAATAGCCGCACAACATACTCTATCAATGTGTAGCACTGTAGTAGAGTTGATTGGGTAACCTGGATACTGTCCACTGATTTAATGGATGGTTAGTTTAGTGTCATGTTGTAAATCATGAATTATACACAACAGATGGTGTACCTTAGACCACCCCAATAATAGATGCGTTTTTGATTCGGAACACTAACTGCTGTGCCCATGTAGCTGTGAAAAAAGAACAGTAGGTGAACATGAGATGCTTAGAGTGCACGCATTAGCATGTAGGTAGGAGAACACCAAGTCAAATGCACATCTTGATTGGAGGTCGTTCGACTAGTATACACTTCTACAATACATGCCATCATATTCCAAGGATACTTACATGGCACTTGCTACGCTTCTATTGTCATTAGGAATGGTGATCCATAGATCAGTTTTAGAGTCAAATAGTCGTGTTACATTTCGAACGGAAGGTGTTCCATTGTAGCCGCCGTCCTCAATGTATTGATAGTCAGATATCGAGGTTGCTGTACCTGCGAGTGCGCCTTCTGTAATGTAGTGTGTGTCGTCTGGTATCGATACCCATTTTGCCGTGGTCTCATCCAAGACCAAATTCTGTGTCAAGTCTAGGTAATGATGCTCGTCTAAGGCTCTTCGTACCACCAAATCACCTAAGGCTATATAGCCACCTGAATAGCAGTAGATTCTACTATTCAACAGTGTACATGCTTTTACACAGATCTGGTTTAGCAATTGAGATCGTTTGCACCATGCTCTGAAATCTTACAAGATTTATAGTTTGGTGTAATTGAGGCCCCATGAACTAGGTGAAAAGCGCAACAAATAATAATATAATACAACATTGAAAGAGAGAAAGCAAGAGAATATATTTACAGAATAGAAAAGGAGAGGAAGATCCTCGCAATATACCACTCATACAGCATATAGTTGTTGAATAGGCTGGTCTGCACCCAATGTTGTTTGCTCAATCAAGGGACATGGTGCATCGTTATGCTCTACAGAGCGTCACAAAGCAGGTACATAATGCATCCAATGTAGAGCATAAACAATAACACTGTATAAACAAATAGGATATCGTTTGTATTAAATGCAATCAACAATGGCACTGTTGTTGCGCTGTAGATAGATCGGTTCAGGTTTGACAGCAAGTGAAAGCGAGGCCTGGGAATATTTAGTGTCGTATCATTCGTAAACAGTGATGGACACTAACCACCACCACTGCCATCATCCACTACATCATATGTCTTTTTGTTCTGATTAACAGGGTGGATGTGATTGTTGGTACTTCCGATGTGCGGCTCCAAGTCCTTCCAGTTGTCTTACATGTCAAATTCGAGTCTTTCTTCTGAATGTAGGGTAGATGTCATCTAGCATTGTATTTATTTTGGATACAAGTATCAATTATCTATGAATGGTTACTATGGAAACCAACAAAGTGATGAGTTACACCAATTAGATTATACAATAAATTATATGTTGTACCTGAATTAAATGATACAAAAGGATCATCATCGTCATCTGTTGGTGGCGGTGTCGTAGGATCTTGTTGTAATGGTAATGGTGGATCCTGCTGTTTATCGTCCGCGCTCAGGTCGAAACTGACACTTTCCTTGAGACGATTGAAATGGATACAACGGATGGGATTATCTTTGCTTGGTATGATGGGTGGTTTCATATTTCGTAGTAATGCAAAATTGATGGATTTGAAGAATGAATGCGATTTGACTTCACTTGCGCCAGCGCGAGCTCCTAAACGTTTCTTTTCGTTCTTGGTCAGTAGTTTTCGAATGAAGGATTTGCAATGGCTGGATAATCCAGGTCCACGATAATAAGGGTTGCTTGAGTAATCTGGAAATTCAACAGATTGACTGAGAATCAGTTCAAATGTGTCGTCTCGAGTGGGTCCTTTAAAGGGCGTGTATCCGCACTGCATGTATATATAACAAATAAGCCTGACATAATTACACCATGCCGAGTCCTTATACTCACAATCATTTCGTATACTAATATACCCAATGTCCACCAATCGACTGTGCTTGTATGGCCATTTCCCCGTATCACCTCTGGAGCCAAGTATTCTACATAATATGTGTTGGTATGAACCAAGGTACATAGCAAGTGGCGGCACAAAAAAAACCCTACCTTCAGTGCCAACAAATGAGTTGGTCCTTAGATTCATGCATGATCTGGTATCCAGCATTGGTTGCCGCTACAAATTGTATGTAAGCTTGCCAATTCCAATGCTTTATATCCTTCTTACCGAAAATGGGGAATTGGGTTGTACAAGAGTGGGAGGGGCTGCTGAAGGCGATTGTATAGAGAGGTCAAAATCAGATAACATCAAATGGCCAGATTCATGTAGTAAAATATCTAGATCCATCAATTAGTACAAGCTGAAATGTAATTCAATGCTGATCTTATTACTCTCTGGCTTGAGATCTCTGAACACGATGCCCATCAAGTGCAGGTACTCTAGCGCTGCCACTACTTCAGCAGCATAAAATTTAGCATCGTTCTCTTTAAGAATTCGGCCTGGTCTATTCTGCAGAGCTGGTTTTGTGTCATGGCATCAGTGTCATGGATTTGATTTGCTCATACATTTTTTCGCATACCTCGAAAGAACTCGCCACCCACACAAAACTCCATGCAGAAATACAGGTGCTGGTTGCTTTGAAATGAGTGGTACAGAGGCACAATAAAAGGATGGTTTGCTGTGGATAAGATGGCCTGTTCTGCCATGGCTCGTTTGATCTTGTTTCTTTTAATCATTTCCTTTTTCGATAACACTATGCATATATTAATTGAAAAGGAATTTCGTAAAGGGGATGTTAGTATCTCACCTTTCAAAGCGTACAACTGTTTGGTTTCCTTGTGTTTAACCAGATAAACTCTCCCAACGTCACCTTTACCCAACAATCTAACCTTTTCAAAATCAGTGGGACCTACTTGCACAGTGTCCTTTTGAAGCGAGTAGGAAGATCGAAGCGACGGGCGAGGTGACGATGGCGTTGAATGCACTTGCAGTGGCAATGGTGGTGCCGGTGGAGCGAGATCGTCTAGCGTTGAGTTACTGGAGCTACTACTGCTGATGCTGCTGGAGAAATAGTCTGCGGTATTCGGCACGGATGCGACTCTTCGAAGCACATTGCTATGATCTGCAGAGGAGATAACGTCTAATGCTCTATTGCTCAATTTGACCTTGGATTGAAACATTTTGTCTGGCTGATAACATGGCGCTGGCGAGGAGGGAACAGACATGATGTGTGAGAGTGAGAGATAGGAAAGAGAGAAAGGAATTAGGGAAATCCAAAACGAAACTTTATTTTTAGTATGGTTGCATTCATCGATGATTGGTTGCCTAAATTTATTCATCATCTTGTTCAAACGATAGTAAAGAGGATGTAGGTTTTGATTTTGATTTGGCCTTTTTCTTCTTGTTCTTGGGCGATGCTTTGTCTGTTTTCTGGATCTCTTCATCAATGATAGATTGCAATTTACGCTTTGATGAAGCAGCTTGTTTGCGAAACAAGAGGCGGCCATTTTCATCCACTGCGGGTGCTTCTGGTTCTTTGGATGCCTCCTCTTTTTCATCTTGATCCTTCTCCTCATCCTCATCCTGCTTTTTGAATACCTCTAACAGGTTGTTAACGAGCTTGTCATGTCACTCATTGACTTTTTCTGATAAATTTACCTCTTCCTTTGGCATCCAATTCCACCACTTGTGCACCCTCCAGCTCGTCATAATCGTCGTCGTCTTGGCCATCCTCGTAATTCTCAAATTTTCTAGCCGCCTTTTCCTTTTCTTGGTTCTGGTTCTTGAGACGTGCCAAGAAGGGTGCTTCCTTTTGCACGTAGCTCAGGCTGTTTGACAGCTGTTTAGGCGTCAAATTTTTTTTGGGTGGCATGTGTGTCGTCTAAATGGATAAATGGGAAATCTTACATTTGGAGTTGACTTGAGCAAAAGCTGTAACTCTCATAGTCACACGACTGGTATCAAACGCATTTCATCTTCGTTTCGTCTGGCCCTTGCATCTGTGCGTGTATCACAGTAAATTAGTATCTCCATGGCAACTGAAAATGCAGATCGAATTTATTGAGTCAATTAAACAGAGCAATATTTAAGCATGAGGATTTGCGCCAAGCTCATGGAGCCACTGGTAATATAGATGAGATGCAGATTATAAGCAGCCTCTGACTTGAGGTCGTATTCATCGTCCATGTCTTGCTCAAGCTCTTCTTCCTCTTTTTCGCTTACGGGCCATTTATATACATCCTCCACGGGTCGACGTTCAATAGTGCCATCAGTTACTTTCCTCATGGACAAGGCCTTTTCATAATGTGGCACTGCTAAATGGGTCAACCCCAACAGATGAAACGCACGACCAATGTTGTATTCTGCCTCCTGGTCGTAGTTGGCAATTTTGGCGTACTCAAAGATAAACAACATGCCCTGAAATGTACAACAGCCATTAGATTTGGCTTCATATCTCTCAATACAAAGCTACTTACCTGCATGATTTGTAAATGTCTGTTTTCTGATTTACGCGTAATGGCTGAATGTAGCAAGGACAAGCCTAAAGAGAGAGTAGTCAAGCGATCTTTAGGAGCAATGGCATACGATCTTAAAAAGAATACTAAAGGGGGGTATATCCTTAGTTATAACACTCATATTTGTCCAACTCAACTCTACACTTACGAGAAGCAGCCAACGCACTCTTGGTCAAATTTACGATGCTTCCAAACATAGTCAGTAGCACAGGGTTCAGATGAGTGGGAGCTGCAATGCCCATCTTTTCAGTATTGTTGCCAATCATGTTCAAGTCGGGTTCCTTGGGTATATCATAGAAGCGGCTGAAGTGTTGCTCACTGGCCGTGGAAGGGTCCACGTTCATGGTTAAAATGGCTTCGTTCAGCTCTCGAATCTCCTCCAAAGCAGCGGCATTGTCTTTGGAGCCTTCCAGTGTCTTGCGACTATTAGTAACAAGTGCATCCATCAATCGAATGCTTCTCATCAGATATCTTAGCTGATTGTAAGACGCATATGCGACAGTATCTGTAATGCCTTCATTGAGAACAGACATGTAGATTCTGTAAGGGTCGTTCTGAAATCGATAGTAGTTACAGAGCCAACGAGCACCCAACTGGATGACGGTTTCGTTTTTGCCAATGACACCACAACCTATCATGGCAAGTCGAATGGCAGTCTTTTTTTCCACGTTCTGATAAAACACATTGGCGTTGGACAGCTTCTTGAGCACCTCGAAAGCGTCTTCTGTTCGTCTTGTCACGGCCAAGATGAATGCGTATCGAAGAAACACGTAGAGCCACTTGTCAAATGAGATGCCACGAAATTTGGTTGCTTGCACGAGCTGTTTGTTTCTTTCCTCCTCTTCTTGATGCATCTGTCTCTCTTCATCATCCATATCGTCTGACGTTTCCTCTGCTAGTGCAGTCGAGCCATTCTCGTTCTTAATCTTGACCTTTCGCAGACGATTTGCCATATTGTGTGCCTCTAAACCAATGTCTTTGCTATATTTGTACGTTCTTCTTCCTCTTCGCAGTGCATAGAAGCCAGTATATCGATATGCTTTGTTGACTGGATAGAATGCTCGCACGGTAGTAAAGTCCTCATACACTTCCTGCGCATTACGCATGTAATCACGCATTAGACCTCTGTCTGCTGTTCTCAAGTTGGGTCCCATCTGCTCATCCTGTTCATCCAGCTTCTTAAACGCGCTTTGTGTGGCAAACGTCCTTTCCTCATCCAAGCGCCTATCCTCGGCTCTACGCTGACGATAATATTCCGCTTTACTTTGCTTGTTTGTTTCATCAAAAATGGAGGAGGAAGGCTTGGCTTTCTTTTTTCGATTCGCCTTCATTTCATTGATTTTTTCCTTGGCGGTAGTTTCGTCTTGCTCGTCGTCCTTGTCCAAGTCAGACTTTCTCAGGTTGCGCGCTTTTCTACCTTGCTCCATTACTGAAGAGAGTGGTTTAGACTCAAACGTGCAGAACAAGTGTCAACTTACCATAATCGACCAATTGCAAAGCCTCTTCCTCCTTTCCTTGCTCTTCATACACAGCTGCAAGCGACATCAGCACATCCACATTGTCATTTTGTTCCTCCAGCACTGAGCATGGTTAGTCGCATATCAATAACGTCTCACGGATTTCTTACCATTCTTGTAGAATTGTACAGCAGTAGCCAAATCGCCCACTTCTCTGAAACAATCGCCCGCTTTGATGATCAAGTCAGTTTGAATTTCCTATGGGTAGGTTGTTGGTATGCAAATTTAGAGTCCATGTAATATCACCACTTACATCGGACACATCAATAATCCTCTGAAACACTTGCAATGCAAGATCAAAATGCCGCTTATCATAGTAGGCATAGGCAATATCTTGATGTAAATCAGGATATGTGGTAGCAGGGTATTGCAGTAGATATTTGAAGTGTTCCTAGCATGGCATCAGTCTGTTTCGTATTCAAGTATTTCAAAGAGTAATGCTCAACTTACCGTGCCCAACCTCACTTGATTCATATACACTCGACACACACCCATTCTCACTCGCAGTTCAATCGGGAACTCTGTTCTGCTTTCGTCGTCTTCCAAATATTCATCGTCATCATCACGGTCCACCCACCAAGTTTCGTTTTGACGTTTTTGCACGAGTCTCAAACCAGTTTTAATGGTATTGAGTGCTTTCTTGTAGTCGTTCAGAATCAGGTACAGCTCACTCAACATGTTGATTTCAGAGTATCCCAATTTGTTCTTGAAGCCGTCCTCTTCTTCTCCCTCCTCTTCGTCGTCCTCTTCGTCCTCGTCAATGTTGTTTGTATGCCAGATAATCGCTTCTTCGTACATTTGAATCGCTTCTTCGGTTTTGCCCTGAGTCCGGTATAATTGAGCCAGCTCGTTGATGACTTTAAAGTGATGTGGATAGTGTTCTAGGATTGTTTTAAACCCGTCAATGGCCTTTGTGACATCGTCAAGTTGCTTGTAGAGAAACGCGCGATCCCAGATAGCATCTACATCTGTTGGATCATTGCTGATGACTTTAGAGAAACAATGGATGGCTTGACGAGTGGCATTGCACTCACTAGGAGCCGTGTCAGTGCTAGATCAATGACTCAAATCACACACCTACATTGACTTCTGCGCTAATTCCTTCCATAGATCATTGTCATTTGTTAATAGAGCAGCTGTCATACGAAACTGGAGCGCTTTCTCTGTGTTTCCCAGTTCCTCATGCACCAGACCCAGCGTATTCCACGCGGGATACGCTTGTGGATTCTCCTTGATAATCTTTTGCAACAGATCCACAGCACTACCGTAGTCTTTCTGGATATACAGTCCGTTGGCTTGGCCCAGCACTCGCTTTACTTCATCACTGAGTCTCAACTCGCCTGCTGTAATGCGTTTCTTGGTGGCTCCTTTGACACGATTCAAGCCAATACCAGATGTCAACGCCAAATTGTTGTCGAATTCCTCCATTTCCCTCTGAAATTCATCCAAATCACCCGTCTTTAGTTTGGCACGTTGCTCTGCTGATTGATCGAGAAGCGTCCTATGGGCAGCAACTGTTCTGTCAGTGTGTCTGTAATGCTTCGTAGTGTGATGCTTTACGTTATTTCATCGTCGTCCACTATCTCATCCTCGCCGTCTTCTTCCATCCACTCCTCAAGCGAGTCGTCGTCGCCATCATCATAGCCATCGCCTTCCTCGTCGTCGTCTTGGTCCTCCTCAAAACCTTCTTCTTCCAGCTCCATTTTGCTGTCGTCTGCTTGTTCAATCTCGTTGATGCTGCTGGGATTGGCAAGATCCAAGATGCCTGCACCTTTCATCAGCGCGGACGCATTGAATTTCTCCATGTCTGTGTCTTCAGCTGACATCTCCAATGCTGCCTTTCCTTTACCCTTGTTTCTCGTTTGTCGTTTTGGCCCCATCTCAATTTGATTTGGTTAGGTGAGATAAATGCAAAAATTACTTTAGTCTTTGTATACCGTCACAAAAGCGACCAAATGCAGCAGACAGCTTGCATGTCACATGTAGCCAAAGGGATAGGATACATAGACCCAAGAGGAATTTGAGCTATTTGAGAAGCAAGAGACTGAGGGGCAAAGTATAACCTAACAATGGTTTCTACAGAGCTGTTTAATGTTCATAATCGGTTTGACATTATGAAAATGGAAAGTAATGAGCAATGTTTCGATTTGGTTTATTTAAATACAAGTTTTAAAGAGTAGTGTTTTTGTAATTGACAAGAGCAATGCCTTGACCACGGATCAGGACAGTAGCGCTTTCAGGCAAGTTATCACGGAAAGCATTTAAAGCAGGGATCTCTAATTTAGTCCACTCATCGTAGAAACAACTGAAAACTGCCTTGGGAGATCTCTCCTTGGGATACTCGATCTTGACATTGACAGGCTGCTCGTAGTCGTTGATATAGGTGATGATGGAAGAGATGTTGCTGGCTCTGTGCTCTTTGCCATTGACCCAGACATGCTGAATAGCTTCATATTCATTTTGAGCGGGATCAAAGAGGACACGACACATCAAACTGTTCTTGGAAGCATAGGTAGCCGATGAGATACAAGTAGTCTCTGAGCACGTCTTCTCCACCTCAGACATCACAAAGTCTGACAAGGTATCGTTACCACCATACTTGGGCAACAGGTCAGTTTGATAGGTACAGCGAGTCAGGTATTTTTTGAAGGGACTACATTCAATGGTCTTGTATTCATGAGCAGGGACGGAAGACTTGATGGTAGCTTGCACACCCGTAGCAGATGTGACAATGACAGTGGCCAGGGCATCGCCGGCATTGTATTCTTGGTTAAAGATAAGCTTGTTGGGAGACCATGAGCCATTGAAGGGTTGCAGCGCAGAGCAGATGGTGAACAAAAACACAAAGACCACAGCAGCAGCGATAGTGGCCTTGCGGTAGTTACCAGCAACATGAACCCAGGGTACGTAGTGCAAGGCAATTAAGACAAGAGGAAGAGCGATGAAGATGTAGACAGCGATTTCAGGGGTGCCATCAGCAGTGGCATGACGCAAAGCATCCATGGACAAGAATGTTATTTCCAACAAAAAGATAAATGGCATGATGGTTTGGGTAAAGAAGATCAAGGGAGAACGGAACTTTTGAGTAGCAGGGATGACAGCTTGAAACAAGGCAGCCAACGCATTGAATGCCAACAAGTAGACAGCAAAGTACAAGCTAGCAATGCTCTTGGAACCAGCATACATGGCAAGCACGAGGAAAAGTGACCAGAATGAGAGCAAACCATACCAAGCGGCATCCGTGGTTGCAAGGGTTTGCTTGAGTTTACTGGGGAGAACCAACTGAGAGAATTGAATACCCAAGAAAGCAGCAGCAAAGGTATACAGACCAGCACCATAGATATCGCCATAAGTCATGGAGGGGTTGATCTTGCACATGGCAACTACAGCGACACCAACAAACAAGGCAGCGAAAATCAAGGCAGAAAAGACAGCAATAACACCTTGAGCAGTGAGGCAAAGCTTTTGCTTGATGAGAGAGGAAGCAGCTTGTTGAGCAGACTTGTTCTTTAAGCCCAAGAAAAGACCTACGCAAGGAACAGCCAAAAGAGCAATGGTATTGATGATTTGATAGGTAGTGAAGCTGTAGACAAACATCCAGCGACCCAAGATATCAAAGTAGATAAAGAGCTCTTCACCCTTATTTGTGTCGACCATATCATCACTGTTGGCAATAGCTTTGGTAGCAGCCAGGGCCATTTGGCCCATGTATTGAAGAGCATTAGGTGTCGTGTAAGCCAAGTTGTCGCGAGGTGTGTGGTAATGAGAACGAGGAGCATAAAATGCAATATCCATACCAGGGACGCCATCTCGGAGGAATACAGAGTAATCAGTATCACTAGTAAAAATCAGGTTTCTTGATCTACTGTGTGCTAGTATCGGCATTAACTGTACCTTTTGATGATTTGAGCCTTAAACATGTCATTTCCAAGAGGAGAGCTATGCAACAATTTGGCGTCAGATCTAGCAAGTTTCTTGACGGCATTAAAGTTGGAGGTTCTAAACATCATGGCTCTTCCTCCAGCACCAGCACCCTCTAATAAATTCAGATTGTTCGACATGAGTGAAACCAATAGTTTTGCCCAACATTTGTATAAAATACGTTACCGAGGTTGATAAAGAGCTTGACAGTAGCATACCAGGGGTGATGAATAAAGGTTTTGCTGCCAAGCAATCCACCTTCCTCAAGGTTGTTAAACAAAAAAATAATGGTATTGCGAGGAGGATGTTCAATGAAATAGCGCATCATTTCAAGCGCTGTGGCAACACCCATACCATTGTCAGTGACACCATTGCTAGTAGGCACACTATCTACTCGGGCCATGTCAGTTGCTCACATTCACCTTTACCGCAGATAGCAGCAACTTACCATAATGTGCATTGACTAAAAGTGCCTCGTCTCTACCAGATGTACCATTCAAACGGACAATGACATTACGAGAGTGTATGAACCAATGTTCATCTGAATAAATTATACATCAGCATACATGCACATTGACCAACTATGTCAAAACTTACTTTCATTGAACCAACTTTGAGGAATTACAGCTTCAGAGGTATCATTAGCAATGACATCCATTTGTAGTCCGCGAGCTGTAGCCTCTTTTTGTAAATCCTGAGAAACAGATGCGAGCCAATCTCTCATCACACCATTTTCACGAGTGTTGCCAGAATGAGGAGCAGTAAAGTGGCTCAAATACTCATTGTACGCATGAATGCCCGAGAAATCATCGAGTTCATTGGCTTGTGTGTCGGATAAAGGTGTTGGTAATTTGGTTCTGAATGAATGAATAAAGGCAGCAAAGAAGACCAAGAAACCGAGAGCCATGCCATAGACATGAAAGGATCTCTTGCTGCTCTTGGCTGTCGATGGATCTTGACGATGATTTTGTGGGACTAAAGGAGTGCGCTCATCACTATCAGCACTCATATTGTGTGTCAATTGAATGTAAAGCAAAATGAAGAGGAGAAAAGAGAGACAGAGGTTACTTTATATATAAAGCCATTTTTTTGCATGGAAAAACTATATTTCCCAGCGTGGCATAATCAACCCCTCACGGTCAATTCTTTTGACCTTCCGCATCAGTTTTGTGTTCAGATCAACACTATATCTTTCTACTTTAATGGATTTTCTCCCATCGATTTCTTGGTAATTTGTATTTGCGCACACTGCTAACATGTTTGTGGTTGATTATTGCACTACTTGAATAATTACTCACGCTCTTTGTGTATTTATTTTACAAATTGGCATTGATCTGATCCTCAAATGATGCTCGTCTTGCAGCATAAATGCTGAATACAACGTATGTGAACGCATTTGCCCGGGTAGATCAACGCTAGGATGCCATCATCTGAATGCAGACACACTGGTATCCATAGAGATGATACGTATTTATGGCCCTCATTTGTGATATGTTTTGTAGAAGTAATATGATCTTTCAGCATTGGAGATGTGCGGATCCTGAATAAATGGCCGTTTCAGTTCATGGATTTATGCCATGGCATTTCACTTTACTCCTTGCTCAGAGTGACCATTTTTCCTCCAACGTCGAGTATATGCACCACCCGTTCACCATGAACCGACAATCAAAATCCGTAGTTCACCTTCAACCTCTTGAACAAGACAAGTAGATTGACATGCAAGCAATCGCCAGCCATTTGAAAAGATGTGTAGCAAGACCTGCTCATTGTCAGAGATTTAATGTAACATCCATCCAAACCATTGCAATACTAAAACCTGTATTTAAACATTTGGGATTCTAGTTACAACGCAGTGTCACAACCACTCGCTATGTCAAGGTGAACAAGAAGGAGATTGTCACTCCCTCTGCTACGGCCTCTACTGCCAAGAGCAAATACGAACCCAAGACAACAGCTGAAGTGGGCAGCAAGAAGGTATACACTGAACCCAAAGTAGCGACACCAGCCGTAGCCACACAACCTCAGCAGTTCCCCACATCTGATCAATTTGATACATCATCATCTCTTGAAGTGGATCAACAAGAAGAACCCAGGGAAGCTGGACACAATTGGGCCTCTTCTTTCTACGGTCTATCTACTGAGAAGTTTCCCAAAGACGTAGCTGATATCCTGCTTGAACCTGTCAGCCCTGAGGATATTGAAATCAAACCAGGTAAATTTGGAAATGAAGTGGAATTAGTACTGTGTGAGATTAATCCTGTGATAGATGGTCTGCTCTATCTACCTGAAATCAAATATAGACGCATACTGAACAAAGCATTTGGACCGGGTGGATGGGGACTAGCACCGCGTGGAGAACACACCATTTCTACAAAGAACATCTCACGTGAGTACGCATTGATCTGTAGTGGACGTTTTGTATCACAAGCAAGAGGAGAACAGGATTATTTTGATGTTTCTGGATTACCTACTGCGTCAGAAGGCTGTAAGAGTAATGCGCTGATGAGATGCTGTAAAGATCTCGGTATTGCATCTGAATTGTGGGATCCTGTCTTTATCCGTAAATACAAAAAGAAGTATTGCACCGAAGTGTGGGCAGAGCATGTGACGACCAAGAAGAAGAAGAAGCTGTGGCGAAAGAAGGACGATGTCTTGGGTGAGTTTTAGAAGGAAAGCTTGATAAACGGCGTGGATACTAATGTATGCGTGCGTGTGTGTGTGTGTTTTGTAGAATATCCTTATAAAGAGAATTAATAGTGAATAGACAAATTCACGTGAGGTGTGTTTTGTATATAATGCGGTTTAGTATATAAGGACACATCCTTATTTTCTCTCTTTCCTCTCTCCTTCTTTATTACTCTTTCAACTCTTTCTTATATAGATACAAATAAATAAAATGGTACTTCATTCCATCATTCTGTTCCTAGTGTTCCTCAAATTTGTCACATCCATCATCAAGGACGAGCAAGATCCACAAGATGAGAAGGCCATCTACTATCATCCAACAAATCCTGGTGCCACTGCGTTGACATGATGGATCAATCAGGCTGCTCAATCCGTTTATCATCTCTCTTTCAAATGTACATAATGTAATTACATCAACCTGATACTTGATGGCAACACTTTCCCTTTTATACCACCACTATCAGCATTGCATCAATTACGCACCAGATGCTTTGGAACGATTTTCACAATCCAATGTTGTCGACACTTCTATATGATGTCCATGCTGCAATAACAATGGCAAATCCGGCTATAAAGAACAATAAAGAAGCGTTTATATGAATTTACTACAAGAACAACATACAAATCCATTTCATTTTTTTTTTGTCTTAATTTTAATCTAGTATTATCACATGTCAATGTTAATTTCCTGCATACACATTGGAAAACCCATACAGGAAGTCAAGACTCCTTTATTAAGACAAACATACACACGCCGGCATACCACATCTGATCATCACGTTATGAAAACAAAGGAAATTGGTTTCCATTTGGTAGTTGGATCTCTCTCTCTCTTCCATTCTAATGTGGAAATCAGGGCTAGTTGAAATAAAAATGAATGTCTGCTACTGCAGTAATTCCCATTTCTTCCACGAAGCACCAAAAGCGTTACAATGGTGATGGCATATGATTCACAGCAGAGCAGCATAGGTTTCCCCAAAATGGGCTGTATTCAGACGCATTCCGCGGATTGCGGTGGATGAGATGAGTTTGTTCTTTTGACTCTGGTTGATTTCAGTTCAATCAAGATGAAGCGAACGGATACATGTACAGTGCATGTAAATGCAAGACCCCGAGTCTTGAAAAGCATTTATTATTTTAGCGTCCATTTCGTTACCATAGAAACCCTCAAGCATTTGATGAATTATATGGATCAATTCACACACCATGAGATCGAGCAATGCCGTATATTACATCTGCCCTTCTGCGCAGCAACAAAGGCTTAAGAGCACTTGATACTGTGTGATCATTATTTTAATGCGAGTGGAGTAGGCCACAGTTAATGTGCTCAGCAATGCAACATGGATTGTTGGTGTACATGACATAATGCTACGTCTTTGTGTGCGACAACCAAGTAGCCAATGCTGGAAGCATTATGTAATCAATCACCCATTTTAGCTTGCGACATTTAAACTATAAAAGGGGGACCAGCAGAAGAGTAGCATTTCCCTGGGAAACTCATAAAATGCATTCTTAAGTTGATTATCTAAGCATCGGGTTCACGTTTTCCACTCCACGGGGGTTGCTGGGAAAAGTTGTAAGGGTTTCTGGCATCAATGTTCAGCTATTCCGTTTATATTACATAATACGGATGGGATAAAGGATGACTGATTATGTAGAAGAGATTTGGCCTGTACCATCGATACATAGATTTAGCTATATGCAAGCAATTACTGATGCAAGTGGGTAAAGATTGCCCATCACAGCCACATAAGCAGTAAAAGAACAGGCGAAACCGGCAACTGTAATCGCCAAAAGGCTAAACGTTTCTCAAATTACCTAATCAATGTGAAGTTTAAGGCTGAATGATTTTGTTTTATATGTATAAGCGAAAGATAAGACGCTAAACCATCACACTCTTTTCTTTTTCTTTTCTTTCCTTTTAGCATTTCATTTATAATTATGATAGCAAACAGCATTAAAAAGATCATTCATTGCGTATGTCCATTAAGCACGGATGGCGTTCCCATCCCATTCTCAACATGCACATCAAATGACAAATTACCACCTTCACCACCTACAACGCCAAATCACTTTTCAGCCAAGGTACAAACAGTGCCATTAAATGTCTATTCGCCTTCAAAAGAGCTGTTCAATGTGCGTTCCAGGCCGTCGTGGTATATGATTCATGCAGCAGCGTCGTTATCACTTGCTGGATACGATCAATCCATTTGTATTGACTCTCGACCCTCTAAGCATGCTTCTGCTGATAGATATCTTTACGCATTTGTTGTGAAAGGTGAAATGCAGTTCGATACTCCGTTGTAAAGTACGAAGCTCATCATGTATCAATTAGTGCTCGACCCATTATTTCAAGTGTCGTCTGCACCGCTTTCAAAATGTGATAAAACCATGGCCAACATGTGGAAGAATTATATCCATGTCAACATTGCCTATGCAGAGGCTGTAGCAGCGAGGTATCATACTGGAGATATAGGTATGTTTCAATTGAAGTGGGCTCTTTTGGGTGTCTAGCTGACATTGTTCTAGTTTGGATTCATGATTACCAATTGCTGATGGTGCCTCACTATCTTCGTCAAATCTTACCAGGTGCCAAAATTGGCATGTCTATCTACGCTAATTTCCCTTATTGTGAGCGACTTGCATCCATTTGCGGTACGATTTTCAAAGCCTGGCTTTTGTTGTGTGAACTCTAATCATTTTGTAGGGTATAAATTCATGCTGGAATCGATATTGCTAGCAGATCACATTGGTTTTCAGGTATTAACCTCTTGATAGTTTTTGGTCATGATTTACCAATGCATGTCACTTTATAGACCAAACTAGATACCCGCCATTTTGCTACAGCATGCTCCAGACTATTAAGCATGGATTGCCCTCCTTCATCAAAGCAAGTGGGTGTATTTCCTAGTGGTGTTGACAATCAATCGCTTCTCAAATTTTCTGTATTGGAGCGTGTCAAAGAGATTAGAGATCTCTTTCCACACAAGCAAATCATTTTCTGTCGCGATACACATGTTGCTAATGTGATTAGAACACTAGCTGCATTTTCTCAGCTATTCTCCAGAGACCGTTATTTGATGAATCACCTTGTTCTCATTCATCTGTGCTCCACTCGTGTTCCTGCAAGTGATTTGAAGGCCATTCCCGAAATTGTACGCCAGATCAATCAGTTGTATGGCAATACTGATTTTGTGCCTGTTCATTTTTACCACCAAGAACTGGATAGAGAGGAACGAGAAGCATTGATGGCTGCTGCTGATCTAGGTCTCTTTTTAGGCTCTCATTCTTCCACATCAACCTCTGCTAGGGAATTTGTCTTATCGCAATATGAACGTCATGCTCCACTCATCATGTCCAAGGACTCATCGCTCGTCATACCCAATGGCGTTATCACTGCTGTAGAAGACCCATCCGACATACCAGCGTTAGTCACTGCTCTCCACGATACACTGACCATGTGTTCCATTGATTCTGAAAAGCGATATGAATCATTGTACAGATTTGTGCTTGAGAATGACGCTATCACTTGTGCTCATCGCTTTATTCAAGCTCTTGTAAACCATGAAACGCTTTCTCTGTATATCCAGCAGCTCGTTAAAGCCTATAAAGCTGCCTCTGGAAAGAAGCTTATTATTATGTGTGGCAATGTATGTATTGAAAGTCGACCGATTGTATTAGTTGCTTATATGATATCTGAAATAGGACACATTGACCACTCCAACTGAAGACATCGAGTTGGTAAATCCCTCTGGCGAGAAGCTTCTATCCTATCTTGAAATCCTCAGTCAGGATAAGACAAACTCTGTGTATGTTGTGTCCGGAAGAACAGAAGCTGATCTCGGTGTATGGTCGAAAGGAAATTCTCATTCATTTGACCTTGTTGCAGAATATGGTGCATTTGTACAACAACCATCTGATGCTACATGGCAAGCCACTTCCACCCCCTTCACAACAGACAAGAAACCCACAGATTGGAGAAAACTGATCACTAAATTATTCCAGAAATACGTCCAGAAACTGTTGGGCTCTCGAATTGTTGGTAGCAAAACCATGATTACTCTTGATTTCAACGGATCATTTGACTCTGATAAAATGTAAGCTGTCAATCTGAACATGGCATTGGGTACATTCGCCAACGTACTGTTTCTTTAGATCATACTACTCAAAGAAATGCAATGAAGAGCTTGTGAACTTTGTCAACATCGCAGCTACACAGGGTCTAAAACTGAAGATATTCAAGTCAAAAGCCAAAATTCAAGTGCAGGAATGTTCTTCCTTGTATACTGCAAAAGGCTATTCCACTCTCATTGAAACTTTGCTTGAAACAATACGACCCAACTTTGTGCTATGTATAGGTAATACCAACGATCAAGATAAACCTATGATAGCTTGTGAAGAATCCATGTTCTCAACCTTGTATGGCCATAGCATTGGCCGAGACCAGCTTTACACGATATCCATGGTACCCAAGAAATGCACCATGGCTAATTGGCAATGGAAGGATTCAAACGACATGGTCGACATATTTAAGCAGCTTGTTGAAATCAGACCGAAACAAGTTTAATCAATTGCAATTTGTAGATGCCATAAGACCATTTGTAAATAAAAAGCATATATTTAAAGCTTTATTTCGTACATTTTTTACACTAGCCGTTTGATCTTGCTACGCTCGATGACGGCGTTGCCCTGCGAGTTTCGTTTAAATTAAATGCTTTTTACATAATCAATCAAGAATATTATAGTAGAGAACTATACGCATTAGATAAAAATTGAAAGCTGATGAAACTTATGTTCGGTTATGTAGTTTCTCCGTAAAGAACTTCAGGATATACTACATTTTCTGTTCTTGTGCAGAGGTTACTCTGCACATGGTCACATATAATCAGCCATGCATAAAAACAAGACTTTTAAGGTCTAAATTAACCTTTGTAGGCGACTGTGTTGAGACTTGTTGATCGTCATGGCAAAGGACACCTTCAAAGGGAACTGCTTTCGCATAGGTTGGGAAAACACCCGAAATGGGGAAAGGCTTGCGCTGCGCGGACATTGATTTGTATCACGAAATTAACAATAGCTAGAATCTTTGGATATCTCTTTTATATAGTAGTGCTTTTTTATTCGCAATGCCCTGTTTAATAGCTTTTGGAAACATCAGTTGTCCTCATGAAGCCGTATTTTGCTGCCAATTTTTTTTTAAATTCCGGTGCGCATTTTCTTTTTCGATTCGGTAAATTTGAAAAAAAAACGACCTATTTGCTCTATTTTGCACGATTTAACTATATAAACTGTGATGGCAATCCAATGCACCCTTAAGCTTAAAGGACTTTAAATAAAAATGGAGCATGTCTCCCCTACAAAAAAAAAAAAAATGCACCCTTAAGCTTCCTTGGAGTGCTTTTCAA
>DF836486.1:15803-30209 GCA_000950595.1 Mucor ambiguus
CCTGAGCTAAAGACATTTGTCTTTATGCATGAAGCATCGCTCTTTAAACAATCAAGTATTTATACCATTTAGGACTCAAATGCAGCTGATATTCACATTGTTAAGATGTTCTGCCCAAGTAACTTGATATTGTTAGGTGAAATGTTGAAAATTCAATAAGATTCTCGAGTTGAATGAAGGAATTGTTAATGATAATAGCCATTAAATGGCTATCTATTTGCCAGTCGAAGTTTTTATTGCTGTTGTGCATCATAATAGCCATTGATCAAATGCTAGTAGCGTATCGAAACTCAAACGCTAAGCAACTCTCACTGAGTACGTATAGAATTTATTCAAAAGCAAATTTCAATCTTGAATTAAGCTCAATTTGAAGATGACAGCATCTTCTTGAAAAGTATTCTGTACAATGTGAGACTCCAAGTGTTTTCTTATGTCATATCAGAGCATGCATTATATCTCAGTAGCAAAACGTATTCATAATCTCGTTGCATAGCTTTGTGATCAAAGGAGAAAGCCTTGATTCATAAAATTCAAGTAGCATCAACTTCATATCACTTGCCTTCCTGTAAGATTTTGGATCTTAAAGCCCGATATTATTCACAGAAATGCTAAATTCTAATAAATATATCATGAGATCAAGAAGAATATGCTTAGTATTTTTGGATCACAATTCAGGAATTTGCATAGAAAAAACGCCAGCAAGTATTACAAACGATTTCTGAGTCCTTTGTATCACGTTAAACATGCTAAGCAAAAGCCAAATGAGTATAAAATGTCGAACAAGTTATTGTTTGATCCAATTCCTTCATCATTCTTTTTAAAATACATATTAAATTTAAACATGTGGCCATCCATTGCTGTAATACAAAATAATGTTTTAATAGCATTTGGTCCATTAATATATTGGGTCGTATTTGGCGGCGCCATGGTGTACTATTGCATCAAATACCCTTCGTACCGCAACATGATATCTTACATCTGTCTCTTTGCTTCTGTCTTTGGTATTGTTGCATCCATTATATCCCTCTTGGCGGCAAATTGGGGAAGAAATATTGAGCAGCCTGCTTATTTCTTCTTCTATGGCTTGTACATCACATTCGGTTTCCTGCCACCTATTGTTGCCTTTTACACTGGTGAGAAACGAATGAAACAAAGCAGTGCTGGAAAGTACGCTACTTGTCTGGGATTCTTGTGGGCTGTCGCGTGTATCCTAGGAAGCCTTACTACCACCATCATGGCTGCTATTATCGCTCATCATGGCTTTTTTGAAGATGAAGAATTGCTTTTAAGACTTTCTGGAGGTCTGCATTTCGTAATACTGATGAACTGGGGATTTATTGCTGTCCTTCTTTTGTTGACCTTGATCTACTCTAAACACCTAACTCAAAAACACGCTCGAAGCTCTTTCTTGGTTTATGTGACATTGAATGTGCTATCGGCATTGGTATTCACAATCCTGGCATTTGCAGTATTGGAGTTCCATTTCTTTACTATACATGTGCTTGGTTACTTGACCATATTCCTAGTGGACCTTCCTTTTGCAGTTGCTGTCTTTATTGCTTTCCACATGAGTCATTCATGGATAGGCAACAATCAAGGCAATTTGATCAGTAATGAGGTTCATGACGCACAAACCTGTCAAGCGCAGAATAATAACGGCGCTGATGCCAATACCAATGATGGTTCCAAGTATGAATTGTCAAACAACGTTTAAGCATTATGGTGAATTGTACAGAATAAAAATTATTAGCTATTGTTAAATTTTCTATAAATTTTTACTTTCTCAAAGTACGGTTGTGAGCGATTGGTAATTCTCGTTCTTGTGAAACACACTGGTTACTATGAATTTATGGTATGTTCAATTTATAGAATAAACTGTCAGAGATAAAGTCGCCATACAAGTTTTATGAGAATTATTTAGTTAGCGTTCCTACTGAGAGCAGTTTTGGGCAAAATTACGCGGTTTTATCAAATTTTATCTATTGTTACTAGAGCATCACCATCGTGGTGTCTTGAGTGATTTTTTCCACTTGTATTCTCAATGTCGACTGAACGTCTCCACTTGTAATACTACAACTCCAAGTAAGATGGCGACATTTCCATAGTTTACAGTACATGCCTAATGAACCACAAGTTCGTTTCTCAGTAATCGTAAACGAATTATTTCTCTACATATTATACCACAGAATGAAAAGTATAATTATAAAAACTGTTCGCATACTCGAATCAGATAATATTGCAACTACTGACACTGCTGATTTCTTTTTACTATCTCAATGGAGAAGCGCGACAGCCACATGTTAGTACGATACAGACGGTTCGAACGCAACAATATCGCCAGCTAGTACGACTAGCAGCATCCTTAAAAGTTAAAGGCTGGTAGATGCTCATAAGATTTTAGTAAAGTAAAAAAAAAAACTTTGAATGCATGGCATTGCAGGCGCTGTATTTCCAAGTAATTCATAGCAACAAAAATGTAGTAATTAAAGTTATATTTTGCAAAAATGAACTTCTGTAACAAACATAGCAGCATCCAAGTATTTTCTAGTGATCGCCTTCATGAAGGGTGTTCATGCCAGCTACCAGCAGCGGCCAAAACGGATTCAATCTCCGTTAGATATAGTGGCATGATTCGTTGATTTTTGGGTTTTTTTGAACATGATTCAACCTGTTTTGCCAGAATCGACTATGACAATTGTGAAGATCATCCCATGCTTCCTAATGCATTCTTGAAGGGCTTTTTAAGACGAATTCGATGGCTCTATTTTTAATAAGTACTTCAAAGAAATTTATTGAGCTATGCTCAAAAATATGAAATGGCGATTTGGGCCAAATTGTCGCGATTCTACATATAAAGGTCTCACAAACAAAGTTTCAGGGGTTGCCCTGAACCAAAAGACTTATTTTGATTCAATACATGCCATAGTAAAAGGCTTCATTTTCATGGTAAAAAAACGCGGTTGTTTGATTTTTAATATAAAGCATGAGGGGTACCTCATGGTTTTTCGTCAATTTCTAATGATCTCAAAAAAGTTGAGCAAAGGTATCAATAAGCAACTACTAGACAAGAGCAATCACTTGGTGTAACTCTGGCTGTCTAAAACGGCTTCTAGCCCGAGAAATTTTGGTTCAAATGTCTCCAAATTTCGCTGTGTTTTGCATAGTTTGAGTAATAAGAGGCAATGTAAGTATGCTGTCTGTCCTAATTTCAATTATTTCTATTGGCACGGATGTAAAGATTTGCGAAGTGTCAATTTCATAATTATAAAGGGCTTTTACGTGATTGTCTTGGATGAGAAAAGTAAACGAGGAGGGCACTTTCCAGAGCTTCAGGAGCTATGAATACTTCCACACTCTTATCCATTGACCAAATTAACGGTCGACACTCGATGTGATTGCAATGTTCTGCTTCAAGATGATGGAACCGTATTACTACTGTATGTACTCTTTAGATACAATAAAAACTGTGATGGATCGCATTACATGTTTGAATGAACCAGAGCTTGATTGACAACAATATGCTCTTGTTATAACAAGTTAAATCAACTGGGTGACGCCACATGGCGTAAGAAACTGTGTGTATATCAGCTTGCATAATCAAACAGTGAATTCTTTCTTTCTTCTTCTTGTCATCATCACAATCAAATACTCAACAAAACAAGATAGGTAAATGTATGTACATTGTTTTAGGGTCTCACAGAGCTCTAATATTGCTTTTAACATTGAAGCAATGTCTAACAATAGTAATCTGGATTTAACATTGGCGCAACAACAAGCTTCTCTGACGGCATCTGAGAGAATGTTTCAAGAGCTAGAGGAGATTTGTCTCACCCTCTCGAGTTTGACCTTCCAACTGCTTCAAGCTTGTAAGAAAACTACTGCTCAAAAAGCCAAAAATCAACTCATGGGAAAACGCAACAACAGCCTAGAGCAACACGTTACAAATGCAAAGAGACTGAGTGATGCATTGAATGCGAAAGTCATTCGTTATGTTGCTTTGACTCTTGCTGAGAGCGAAAAGATTGCACTCCATCAAAATTCACTTGACGAGTTTCTGCACTCTAGAGAAAGAGAAGAACTTGTTGAATCACTGAACCAGTTCCTTGCTGTTTCCAGGAACTTTGACACGCTGTGCACCGCCCTTCTTGATCGCATTCATACGGCACCTGTTTCTTCCTTGGATGTACTTGAATCAAAGCTCTAATGGAAAAGGCGAAAGCAGCGGTTACTATAGCAGGTAAGAAGAGTATAGGGATGCTTATAGTGTTTGCGTAAGGAATTGGTAATTTTAATCATAGTGGATAGAACTCATAATCACATGTGTCTAATCAAAAAGTCAAGGAAGATCAATCAAGGTCGAATCAAGCAAAAATCAAATTTTACAAAGTCAAATCAATCAATAGTCAAACTAAATAGCCTACTCTATTCTTGCAAAGTGTCGAAATCTGCCTAGCTGTTCTAAATAAAGTATTTTAAATAACACACTGCTTATTTGTTTGAGATCGTCTATCGATCGCTGCCCATTTGGCTAGGACTTGTCTTGAGGAGCAGATACCATTGGCTTTCATTCAGGCTTTTTGGAACCATCTCTGTTGAATTGTGATGGTAGATTTGACGACTTCTCAGGTCATTTCATATCTTGCTGCTGCATCTCATCTAGTATACTTCGCATATAATACACATTTACTTTAGCTTTCTCAGTAGATCAACACCTACCACCACCACTACTGTCATGATTCAGATTGAAACTCACTAAATTGTGGCATATTATCCCCTTTATTTGAAGTTGCCTAATCCGTCTCAGTTTCGGAACACCTCTTTTACTTGTTACACATATCTATAAAGGTTTTTGTATTTATTTGTGTGTGTGCGAGAGAGCTCGTACTATCCGGCTTTCTTCTTTTTACTTTTTTTTTTTATTGCTCTCTGTCTCTATTTTATATCTCTCTCTCTATATATACATCGACCCACAGATCCAATATATATATATATAAAATATGGACAGTCTATCTTCAGGAGTAGCACAAGCTGTTCAAGTATATACTAAAGGTGCCAAAGCCTGGTTTGAAGACGAAGACGAGGCTTGGGTGTCAGCCTCCGTACTTTCAAAAGAAGAATCAGGCACAGGTGTCAAGATTGTATTCCAAGACGATAAAGATGAAGGAAGAGTAAGTGTGTTCGATTTACCTGGAGATCCGAGATGTTAACCCTTTTCATGTTTTCTAGGAACATGTTTTTGAGTGCACCTATGCTTTACTCGAGAAACAAAAAGGTGCCAATTTACCGCCACTTCGTAACCCACCGAGATTAGAGAATACAGAGGACTTGACCAACCTGAGTTATCTAAATGAACCTTCAGGTAAGAGAAAGAGAGTCTACCTTATCCAGATACAAAAGAGCACTGAAACGCTGTACCTTTTTTCTATCTTGCTAGTTTTAAATACAATTCGAACACGTTACTTTCAACGTAATATTTACACCTACTCTGGCATTGTTTTGATCGCAGCAAATCCATTTGCTAGTGTGCCATTGTACGAACCTGATATCATTCAGCAGTATTCGGGCAGAAGACGTGGTGAACTCGAACCTCACTTATTTGCCATTGCGGAAGATGCTTATAGATGCATGGTCAGGGAGAAATCAAATCAAACGGTGGTTGTATCTGGTGAAAGTGGTGCTGGTAAAACTGTATCTGCGACTCATATCATGCGTTATTTCGCCACGGCTGATGATCAAGAATCTGGAAAAGTCAAGGACGTTGCTCAAGGCATGACGGAAGTGGAAGAACAAATCATGGGTATGGCTCACACACATAAAATCTAAGCCCTCGCCTCATCGTACCGTTCTGCTAACCAAGCGTTTTTCCTTAGCCACAAATCCTATTATGGAGGCATTTGGTAATGCTAAAACAACGAGAAACAACAACAGTTCGAGATTTGGTAAATACATTGAAATTCAGTTTGATAATCGATGCAACATTGTGGGCGCCAAAATCAGAACCTATCTTCTGGAGAGATCAAGATTGATTTTCCAACCAGAGTCAGAGAGAAATTATCACATTTTCTATCAGGTACGTTTGGCAGATATGTAACACATCTGCGATATTATTCTCACATGTTGGAAAAGCTCTGTACCGGTGCTCCTATTAATGAACGCAAAAATTTGGAATTGGGCGATTGGAACAAATTTCACTATCTCAACCAGAGTGGCGTTGGATCGATTCCCGGTGTGGATGATGCTGCCGAATTCGAGTTGACTCAGAAATCCCTCTCCTTGGTCGGCATTTCTGTGGAAGCACAATGGCACATCTTTAAGCTCTTGGCTGCTTTGCTTCATATCGGTAACATTGAAATTGGCGGACGACAAGATGCTACCTTGACAGAAGACCAGCCTGCCTTGATCACTGCCACCAAATTACTGGGCATCAAGACATCTGAATTCAAGAAATGGTTGGTCAAGAAGCAAATCATCACCCGTAACGAAAAGATCGTCAAGAACCTGAGTCCCACACAGGCCATTGTTGTCAGAGATTCCGTGGCCAAATACATTTACGCTAGTTTGTTTGACTGGTTGGTCAAGGTGGTGAATGACAGTCTGTCCTGTCAAGAAGAAGGACTAGTGCGCACTTTCATTGGTGTGCTGGATATCTACGGTTTCGAGCATTTCAAAAAGAATTCGTTTGAACAGTTTTGTATCAATTACGCCAACGAAAAGTTACAGCAACAGTTCAACCAACATGTCTTCAAGCTGGAGCAAGAAGAATACGTCAAAGAGAAGATTGATTGGAAGTTTATTGACTTTAGCGATAATCAAAAGTGTATTGAGGTCATTGAATCTAAGTTGGGTATCTTGTCCTTGTTGGATGAGGAGTCAAGAATGCCGTCAGGTACCGATCAGGGCTTTATCAACAAGCTGTATTCCAGCTTCGCAGATCCCAAGTACAAGGATTATTTCAAGAAACCTCGTTTCTCCAACAGTGCTTTTACCGTGGTTCATTATGCGCATGAAGTAGAGTACGATGCCGAGGGCTTTATTGACAAGAACAAGGATACCGTGCCTGACGAGCTTTTGACCTTGTTACAAAATGCTGAATCGGCCTTTTTGGTGGACATGCTTCAAACAGCCACTGCAGCTGCTTCTGCTGCCAGCCAAGAAGCCAAGGTTTGTAGTAGATAATAGCTGTATAACACATTTCAATTTACTCATACATATGCTAACAACAACAACAGCCTACGCCTGTTAAAAAGGTGGGCATGGCCATTGCCAAGAAGCCTACACTGGGTTCTATCTTTAAGCTCTCCTTGATCAGTTTGATGGACACCATCAGCAAAACCAACGTACATTACATTCGCTGTATCAAACCAAACGAAGCCAAGGTGGCATGGGGATTTGAGCCCAACATGGTCTTATCCCAGTTGCGTGCCTGTGGTGTGTTGGAGACCATTCGTATCAGTTGTGCTGGCTACCCCTCGCGATGGACATTTGAGGATTTCGCAGAAAGATTCTACGCGCTTGTCAATTCACAATACTGGGACCCCAATCTGTCACCCGACATTAACAAACTGTGTCATGTCATTCTGGACAAGTACATCAAGGACGCCGACAAGTATCAAATCGGTTTGACCAAGATCTTCTTCCGTGCAGGTCAATTAGCCTACCTTGAAAAGTGCAGACGTGAGCGTTGGGATGAATGCACCATTTTGTTGCAAAAGAACATGCGTCGTTTCATTGTGCGTATTGGCTATCTTCGCAAACTGGATCTGATCTCTCGCTTGCAACGAGTGGCTCGACAAAAGATGGGTGTTCGAAAGCTGGAATTAGCGCGTCAAGAAATCGCTGCCATCAAGATTCAAACAGAATGGCGTCGCTACATTCAACGCAAACGCTACTTGAAGCAGCGTGCCTTTGTCATCCATTTGCAAGCTGCTTGTCGATCGCACCTCACACGCAAGACCTTTGCTCATATCAGAGAGCACTTTGCTGCCATCAAGATTCAAAGTATGGTACGCGGATGGCGTGTGCGTAAAGAATTTTTGGCTAAGCGTCAAATCGCTATCCAAATTCAAACCTGTATTCGTCGTCGCTTGGCTCGCAAGGCACTTTTGGCTATCAAACAAGATGCTCGTTCTGCTAATCATTTCAAGGAAGTCTCTTACAAGTTGGAAAGCAAGGTGGTCGAACTCACGCAGAGCGTCACTCAGTACAAAGATGAAAAGGATCAGTTGCGCCTCAAGGCAAACGCTTTAGAAATGCAAGTCAAGGATTGGAGCGAAAAGTATGAAAAACTAGGCGAAAGGGCGAGATCACTGGAGCAGTCTGCTGATACCTCTGAACTTGAGCGTCAGCTGGAAAGCTTGCAAGTGGAGCGCAACGGCATTCAAAACGACTATAGAACTTCATTGGAGCGCATTAAGAAGCAAGACGTGGAGATTGCTCGCTTGAACGAGGAGTTGCAGCGTCATAAGGATGAAATCACCAAGCTAAAGCAAGCACACAATCAACAGCAATTGAGATCTCCTGTCAGTCCTAGCAGTGCCTCCCCTTTTGCTTCTGCTGGTGATGAAGATGTGGCTGAACTCAAGAGTCAAATTGTCGCTTTGAAAGCCCAATTGTCTCAATCGCTCAAGAACCATCCCAAGCGTCAAGCCTCCATCAACGCTTATCGCACTCTGTCTCCTCAACGCAGTGGTGATCGACGTGGCATGTCGCCCGACTACAATCGTGGCCGTTCACCCAGTGCTGATCCTCGCAATCGTTCTCCCAGTTCGTTGGCTGTGCGTCGTAGTAGTATAGGCGATAGGAGAACTGAGCCCAATGGTAGCAGTAACTTCAACACTGGCGGTACTGGTGCTGGCGCCACCAAAATGATTTATGCTGAGCCTGAGCAAATGATACCCAAACAAATTGGCCAACGTGGTAGTCTGGATGCAGACAAGGTTGGCAACCCCGAAGAGGCTATCAATGCCCTCTTGCAAGACAGCGAACTGTTAGAAGAAGAGATCATCGAGGGATTGATCCAAACACTCAAGATTGTGCCTCCCGAGTTACAGAAACTGCCTGCGCGTGAAGAAGTCGTGTTCCCTGTGCATATCATTGGTAAAGTCGTGACACAAATGTGGCGTTTGGGTTATTTGGTGGAATCCGAGCGTTTGCTGTTTAGAGCCATGGATACCATTCAAAAGGACTGCCTGTCCTTTACAGGTGAAGATACCATTGTGCCTTGTTCTTACTGGTTATCCAACACACACGAGTTACTGTCATTGGTGTATTCTGTGGAGCAAGAGTTGGAGAGAGAAATGCACTACAACTCGATCCATGGCCGTCGTGCTGTCGGATGGCATGATTTTGAGAAACTGGTGTCTACCATGAAGTTTGAGCTGCAATGCTTGGAAGACAACATTTACCATCACTGGTTGTCTGAACTCAAGAAGAAGCTCAACAAGATGGCGATCCCTGCTGTCATTGAGAACCAATCCTTGCCTGGCTTCATTGCCAGTGATTCCAACCGGTTCTTTGGCAAAATCTTGTCCAGCAACAACCAACCTGCCTTCTCCATGGACGATCTCCTCAACTACCTCAATAGAATCTACCGCACCATGAAGTCCTACTATGTGGAGCCCTACGTCATTGAGCAAGTCTTGACAGAACTGCTCAAATTGATTGGTATTACCACCTTTAATGATCTGGTCATGAGACGTAACTTCAATTCGTGGAAGCGCGCCATGCAGATTCAATACAACATTACGCGTTTGGAGGAATGGTGTAAAGCCCATGATGTATCAGAGGCCACAAACCAGTTGGAGCATTTGATGCAGGCGACTAAATTGCTGCAACTCAAGAAGGCTACGTTGGAGGATATCAAGATTATCTATGATGTGTGTTGGTTCCTTGCTCCTACTCAGGTGCAAAAGTTGATTCAAAACTACTGTGTCGCAGATTATGAGGTTGGTTTGGATTTACAAGAAAAAACGTATCATGTTACTCACAACGCTTATACAGGATCCTATCAGCAATGAGATTTTGAGAGCTGTTGCTTCTCGTGTGAGCAGCAGTGATACAGGCGATATCTTGTTGTTGGATAATGTGTCCATCGAAGACAGTGATTACGATCAGCCCGAGCCACACAACGTGGTAGCCAGCTCTTATATTCCCAGTTATGTAAGTGTGTAGCAAGTGTCTCTTGATGGGTTAAACTAAGTATGTTGGTTTTTTTTTCTTTCTAGCTAAACTTGCAACATGTCCAAAAGTTGATTGCCTTGGTGACCTTGAATGAAAAGCATAGACCTCAACGTATGGATTCCATGTAGTCTTTATGAGCCGAATGTAACTTTACTATTATGAACCACAACATCCAAACATAAAACTTTAAAACCTCTTATATGTTATATCTTGATATTTTAATACAACACACCTATACTTCAATAAATTACTATTTACTATTTCAATATTGCTTGACAAGTCTTCTATACCTAGACGGCCTACCAATGCCGGTTACACCATTTTTGTAACCGATACGCCAAGAGTGGCGTATAAAGAGTAGTTCAAACTGCCTAATCTTGTTTGTTTTTCGTGTTCATCCTTCAAAATGAAATGGAAAAGGCCATCTCGCGTTTCAACCGCCATTAAAAGAGAAAACTCATGTGCTGGTAGCATCAAATCCGAGAGTGCACAACAACAAGGAATTATGCCATACAGACCATTCAAGGACGAGCTTGGAGAAACAAACTCGCTTGACATAAAGCAAGAAGATACGGAGGATAATGTATTGAATAGACATGAGTTGAAACAAGCAGAACTCGGTGACAAAACAGCGCAATCGAGAAAACAGGGAGACGTCTATATCAAACAAGAAGACGGCCCAGAAGTTAATACTCTAGGTAAAGCAATACATGTATGCGTTTTTATATGGACAAGTAATGAGTATTTTTGACATAGCCGATGCTATGGAATTGAGCGACAGAGACTACTACCATCAATGCTCTATATGCAAAATGAGGTTTGACGACTACCAACAAGTAATGAGCCATCGTAGATCAGTTCACAATATCAAGGGCTACAGCACTTCAATCCAGCACAAAGATAAAACGCCAGATATCAATGACCCAAACAACTTTTGCCAAAGCTGCGAAAAGAGATACCACAAAAGATGGAGCTATGTAAACCATCTTAGTAGCACGCATCATATGTTTTCGAAAAAAAGACGGGCTAGGTCATTGAATAATGCGGCTCCTGATCCCAACCTTCACTGCCGTTCATGCAAAATAACATACACAAGCAAATCTTACTATACAGCGCACCTTGAGCGTATTCACAACATGGAAATACCGCTCAATTACCATACTGCTATGAAAAACACGGAAGAGTTGCCTGACTGGAAGGACCCCAACTTTTACTGCCCATCTTGCGAACGTCGATATGGGACAAGATCCTCGTTCCACCGGCACTGCAAGCAACTCCATAACATGGAGAATCCGAGCAAACCCAAGTATACAGACAAGGAGCTGCTTGATTTGCATGACCCTAATTTCCACTGCAAAGTTTGCGACATGACACACAAAACTGAACGGACGTACAGAACTCATTGCTATAACGTACACTCAATACGTATGGTTGTGTCTGATTCAACTACAAAACTAACGAATCCCAGCAACCGATGTGGAGTCTGCAGTAAAAGGTTTAGTACCAAACAGTACTTGAACAAGCATCTATTCGTTTTCCACAAAATGGATGATGATTCAATGCCACCAAGAAACATAAAGCCAGACATCAACGATCCTGATTTTTACTGTAGAGATTGCGAGAAATACTTTGGCTCGAGAAAGTCTTACATGTGCCATTTAGTGTTATTCCATTCCATTGGAAAGACGGCTCAAGAATCAAGCGAATCGAAACCTGATGTGGATGATCCCAATAACCACTGCCGTGTCTGCCAGCGTACGTTTGCGACGTACAAAACTTATCGTGTGCATCTTCTTTGCTTCCACCGAATGACCATCCATAGGCCGGTTGCATACAGCCCCAACCATTTTCCTGACCCTCTTGATCCCAATTGGTATTGCTGTGTTTGCAAATCACACTACAAAAGCCAACGCCAATACAGAATTCATTGTAGAGGCGCTCATAGTATGATACTTGCTCCTCTATCCAGATTCTGTGCAAACCCTGATGCAGACATAGATGTAAACGACCCAAATCATTATTGTGCCAAGTGTGATCGAAAAATGAAGACCAGACAGACATTTCAGGAGCATTTAAAGCTTCATGGAGTCAAGGTATCAAGAGAAACAAGGAAACCCCCTGAGGCTACAGTTGGCCCAAATGATCCCAATTTGTACTGTGCACAATGCGAAAGACACTATTGCTCTGCCAACTATTTTAAGAAGCATTTAAAAAAGATTCACCCATTTGCATGAATTACAGAAAGGTTAAACTAATAGTCAATAGTGCTTAGGAACGAAATGAATAAATAGGGGCTGTCATGCAAACTATAATTTATTTTTTCAATCAACAAACTCGTGACAGATCTACCTGCGTTCACTTTTAGGTGAGCTTCTAGTGCTGTCTTTTGGTGTTGATGGTGTATTTGAGCCATCTGTGTTATCGTGGCAAGTGGCAGCAAAATTCTGCCATTGAGATGGCGAGGGAACGGCAGCAGTATTGGTAGTGGTTGTGTCGGATGGTGTGGCTGCATTGTCTGATGATTGCTGTGCTTGTGTTATGCTAGTGGTATCTTGTACTTGATTATCATCATCATGTCTAAGGATCTCATGCTCATCATCCGAAAGATCTGCATCGGCAAATCGATCGTTGTCGCTGTCCTCTTCTTCTTTTTCCTGTTGCTGCTGTTGAGGCTCTGGCTCGTTGTTGTCATTATCTGGTTCTTGATCCTGAAACTGCTCATCGTGAGTACTCGTAGTGGCATCATCTTGGCTAGCTCTTGATTCGGATCGCTTTGATTTATCACTCTTGGACCTTTTTGACTTCTTTTTACTGCTGCTGCTTTTCTTTTTTCTAGTCGTCTTTTCAGTGTCCTTGGCGGCTGTTTCGTCTGCTTCAACTATTGAATCTGCTTTCTCGTGTGTTGTATTGCGACCATCGACATGACCATTTGCTTCAACAGGAGGTTGATCTGGCACATCTTCAGATGCATGTGTTGATGGTGGTGGCGTCTCAACGTCGGTGGTCTTGGCTGGCATTGTGCTAAAATCATCTACAATGGCATTTGGATCAGTCCAAGCACTGCTAGCTAGATTCTCTTTTACATCCTTGGGTGCAGCTGGTGTGACATGAGCTGTTTTAGACGATAACAGAAAACCGGGAATAGGGAGCGTAGGATCCACAGGAGGCACACTGAGCTTGGGATCACCTGCCATGCTCATGTGAGGCAAGACGACGTACACGGGAGGCACGGATGCGATGGATGGTTCGAAAAGAGTCGTAGCAGAAGTATCGCTCGCCTTTTGTTGATGCTCGTAGATGCCTTGACCTGCTATACAATGAGCGATTTGCATGATTTCCTTGTAGGTGGTCGTAAATCCATCTGCCACAGGTTCATTTGCTTCTTTATACAACTTGAAGGCGATATCTCGTGCATTGCCTCTGGCTTCATTTTTCATCATTTCTGCAAATGAAAGTTCGTGATGAATCGTGGAGATGCCGCTCATGGACCCAGCAACCAATTTATCAGCGAGGTAAATAATGGCTTCGGGCTCCAATGTAGGATACGCATTGGCAATCAAAGGCAAGAATCCTTGCTGAGCGATGCGAACAAGATAAAAGAAACGGAGCACAGCAAACACTTCCTTTTCGCCAAGCAACCCATGCTAAACAATGAGTATGGTTAGTATCCCATCAGCATGTAGACAGGATGGCAGCAAGCTTACATTGGGATTTGCACGTCTGCCACCAATAGGATGTTCCGATCTGTCGAGCATCTTTTCTAATTTCTCCAATACTTTCTTTTCAATCTCTTGCTCCTGCAAGAAATCCAGCTCTTGCTGACTCAATGTGTCGCCTGCCTTTTGTCGAGCACCAAGAACATATGCCAAGCGCTGTATGACATGTCAACGTGAGTGGCCATTCTTGAGTTGTCGCTCCGAGCGAGCATACTCCCGCCTCCTCCCCACTTACCACGTTGTCTTTGGTTTCCTCAATTTGAGAGAATAAGAATGCTCTTATACGCGAGTTCATTCTTCTGTCTTCAGCGCTCATGTGTATTTTTGTGTTTGTCAAAATGAGAGAAAATAGAAAGAAGGAGCATTTTGACAAGTGCAGATCTTGTTTCGTACTTGAAGACAGAGAGAAAGGTCACAGATTAGTGCGTCACCTTGGAAAATGTAGATAATTCAGCAGATCTCCAAAAAAAAAAAAAAAACTCACAGCTCTTTCTTGTACATAGTTTTTATT
>DF836486.1:65229-75645 GCA_000950595.1 Mucor ambiguus
GCATTCATTCTGTTATGTTACAGTCGATATTTTGCCAGTTCATCATTCATCGGCTTTGAGAATTGCTGCCTTTAGTATTACGACGTGGGATCCAGAAGCCTTACACCAACAATATAATGCGGCTGACATTCATGAAAGGCTTTCTTTAAAGAGAGAATGATATTCCATTCTTATCAAACGATTTGAATAGTCTTGTTTTTATTCAATAAAAAAATTACACAATCTACATGCATTTAATCTATAGCGAGATTCAAGTGCTGTTTGTTGGCGATGTTAGTGTATTTGACTACAGTCGGTATCGTAGCGATATATTGCAGCAAATTTTTGCCACTGGAATCGTGAGGGAGCAGTAGTGTTATTATTTACGATAGTATCTATTAGACAAAATTGCTTTTGCATGATTACTCTCAGGAACAAATGACAAAGCGGGACAATAGTTGAACAGCACATTGAAAAGAAAGTACATAGAGCCTTACAAGAACATCTCGTCTCATCGTCAATTATATCAAATCTAGAGCATAGATTGGGAGAATTCCCTAGTGTTATAATGGGCCTCATCCCTTTTGTGTAGCTTTTGTCACCTTGATAGGAAACTGCAATTCAATCGAATACCATACATTTATTTGATGCCAGAATATTTGCTACAATGCGTCAGGAGAAAAGAATGTACTATTCCAAGCAATACGCCTCATATTCTTAAAACCAATCCGAATCCTCTTGCTATATAATAATGTCAGTAACAAGAAAGCAAAATCATACACAAGAGGCACAACTTACAACTGTAGTGTTTCCATATCGATCAGTTTCAGTCACTATAGACTATGTGTCAAGATACATATTACTCATACTTTTGTAATTTAATGCCGTACCTGTTGTTTCGTCATGAAACCAGCCATCCTTTCTCTCGGTTGTGATTGTATCACCGTATTGATCTAAATACATCGTTCAGTCAACATAATGAAAACCCCTAAAATAGATAAATATACCTGTTTGGACGATTGTCTGCTTATCGTCACCAAACCAGCCATTATCTTCATTGATGACAGTGGTGTTGCCACCCTCATTGTATCCTCCATAACCACCGCCTTCATAGCCTCCACCGCCACCATAACCCTCGTTATAACCACGGTTCTCATCTGTTATGTTAAATATTGGTTGAGAATCTTGCTAAATACATCAAAATAATAGCAGCTTACTGTATCTATCATCTCTCTCTTCTTGTTCAAGACGAGTAATACGATCGTTTTCATTTTCCTCATGCTCAACTACCTCGTGAATAGCAAAGCCTGCAAGACCTGCAACTGCTAGGCCTGCTGCCACCTTCATACCAGTAGACATGCCAGGCTTTTGCTGCTGCTGTTGTGATCTTTGCTGATCCTGTTGCTGAGGCGAAGGATAACCTTGATAGCTATTTTGAGGCGGTGGCTGCTGATATCCTTGAGGTGGTTGTTGGTACCCTTGAGGTGGTTGTGGATATCCCTGAGGTGGTGGTTGCTGATAGCCTTGCTGGCTGTAACCTTGAGGGGAAGGGTATGCTTGTTGTGGTTGTTGCTGCTGAGGATAACCGCCATAGCTAGGCGATGGAGCACCGTAGCCTCTATTACTCTGGCGTGGGTCTTCCCATGTGGTTGTTTGATTGTTGTGGTCAATATAGTAGCTTTATATGCGTTTTACAGGTGAGCCAGATGGTGTTAATGATATGTTAAATTTACTTACTATTGGCCATTGGGGGCTTGACGAGCTTCCCATCCAGGAGGTAAAGGGGCAGACATGACAAAGAGAAAGAGAAAGTTGGAGAAGAGAGAGAGAGAAAATCTATCAACCAGCAATACACTACTCTTTTATATACAGTAGTTTGTTGCCTGTGCTTACCAAGTGATTCTTTTATTCGTCATACATGCACTATTTTTATACGCAAATGAGCTTATTTTTGCGGCAATTTCAAATGTACAAATTTAGATAATATGACCCGAAATGTTCATTTTCATGAATGCGCATTCAATAAGCATCAGAGCTAATGCTTCATGTCACTTGGCTGCAGACAGTTGATTAATACAAGCATTTGAAAGAATATTTTAACTATAGCCAGCTTGCTTGCACCTTGCTTTCTCACACAATCAAAGGCAATTAAACTCAAATACTGAGAGCACGAGTCTTGGCATTTCTCAAACAACCTCGTTGTGCACGCAGTTATTCAAGGCTCCAGTGCTTCAACTATTTTTAACCGTGCCACAAGGTTAAATTCACCATAAAAGGTATATTAACTAGGATTAAGGTTTGCCTTGTCTGATAAAGTTCATTTATTTTATGACTAAGTTTTTGCGTAAAGTCAAGCGCTCAGAGAATATCACCGTAACTTCTTCAAAATTCCATTTATCATAATTTAAACTATTACGATCCATTGTAAAGATCAGAGGAAAGCTGGTACGAGCAACCATTCTCTTGAAGTCTTCATTCTGATATACGTGCATAATAGATGATTCCATTATGATAGCTTCATCTTTCAGATGTTTGAAGCAGTCCTGAGGTAAATGCCGTTTTTGAGCATAGCACACATAAAACCCTGCCATACGAAGGTTAATGTACAAGAAAATGCAAATAATCTTATATATACTTACTTGTCCTAGAAAAATAGAACATATCTCGATCAGGATCGTCGGGAATAAAGCCTCCTTCTGCATCTTTAGATAAAATGACATGAAACTTGCGAGATACCTCCATTCGATTAGATGCGATTTCTTCATCGGGATTCAAAGCGAACCTCCAGTGCCTGACACCATCAATCTCAACCGAAGGAACGAGTTCGTGATAACTACTCTTATCTTCGTAAAGCCTGGCTAGCATCCCATTCTGCACAATGTCTACTAATATTCTCCTTTTTGGGCTTAAAACTCGTCGATATAACTCTAAAGCAATACGTTCTTTATCTGAAAACGAGTTCACATTATTGCGGGACATTACCAGCTGAACTCTCATCTGATGTTGATATAATGATAAACATAGCTCCTCCTCTAGCTGTTTCCATATGAAATCTCGATACAAAGCATTGTTCAATTTTGTCCATGCGCACAACAAACTGCCTGTAATAATGACGAGCTGCACCTTGCATCTGTAACGTGTCATTCGGCTCCTCACGCAAGCGATAATGGATGCTGCAAGATCATTTAGATAAGACTTGATTCCTACTTCTAAAATTGTCTCGTGTGATACTCGAATATGACAAGAACACTCTGCATTCCCAATGTGTATCTCCTGAAGTCCATATAAATCCTCTTTTGCAGACAGTTTGCTATTAAACTATAAATCATTGTGAATCATTGTAATGAAGTAAATGCGATTAAGTAAGCCCTTACTATATCGCCTAGAAGAACCAACAAGCTTGACTTGAACTTTTGATAGTGATCGTAAGTGCTCGACAAAGAAGTGCATTTGACTGGTGAGTGCTCCAGTGATTTATTCCACAATGCATCGCATATTTTCTCATTTATATCGTCGACCTCCATTGTAGTGCTGCTTATTGGTAGCGTTGATTTCTCTTTTCCATTTTGCGTTTCTATAACTTGATGGAGATATATTTTGATTTGTTGATTGACAGTAATCTTTGCTTCTACATAAAAGCTGTAACCACGCATTTTTCCTAGGATTTCGTGTTCTAGTATCTTGGCGTTCAAAACAGCAGGTTCTAAGCGACTGGATTCTGTTTCTGAGGCTAGTATTATTGGTTCTTTGTGGATATTTGCCAGATCAATCATAGTAGTAAGATAAGACATTACGCCAGACTGACAAGCTGCATAGTTTAAGGGATTTCGTAAATAAGGCACTTTTGTTCCTCTGTAAATGCTGTATATCGCGTTTTGTAGATTGTTTTGAAGATATCCAAAGAGAATATCAAGTAGGGTGGCAGAGCTGCGTCCAAAGGTTTTGATATCGTCTTTTGCCAGCACAATAACTTCATCTGCATTGCCAATCCTGAATTCATGATGGTTGCAAAAAGATTTCACCAAATCTAGCAAAGACGCAAGGTCTATTTCTGGTAAAAATTGGACAATGTCATTACAATTGATCGATGCAAGATTGCTCTTCTCCTCGTCGTTCAGAGCCTCCCACGTGGTACCATACTTTAATGGCTCTGTGTCTACACATTTTGCCGAATTTGACAGAACCTACAATTATGTCAGCAAAAGCAATATAATATTCATTCGAAACAGACCTTTGAAATTAGGTCAAGAATTACACTCTTGAGAAACCATTCCTGCTGAGACTCATGAGCAAAGTATAGGATGGGCGATTTTCCCCACATAGATGAAATTTTATCCGGCGAATTGGGAAAGATCCGGGAGAGAATGTAGCTAGGTAGTTCCAATGCTTTGCCGGTAATGTAGGCTGCTATTTCTATTTTGTCGCTTGTAGCCAAGAAACTAGGTGCCAATAGTTGCTTTTAGACGAAGTGATGGACTTTCGGGATGCTGCAATGTAATTTTTGTCGAACTTCAATTGGATGATATCTAGTTGTAGTGTTACCGATCGACTATCCAAGCTTCTTTGAGCTATACCGGTAAGATACTTCTTCTCTCGTGTAAGGTTCAATGGCTCGCCTTCATAATCTGCTTGATAATATACTTGGGTATACAATGTGGCCTCCAATTGCCCAAAAATAAGCAGCTTGCTTCTGGGATCTGTATCTGATACCCAGCTTGCTTTGATCAATAAAGAACGAACGACATCTTCAATGAACCGCTTGTCTCTTTCGTATTGCACGGGAACAATGAAAACAAGTTGCGTGTGGTAAGAGGTGTTCTCATCTTGATGCTGAGATTTTACTCTATGAAACAAATACAAGTACTGGCAAACTGCTTTGTATATACTACTCTCAGCGATTGTATCACTCGCAGTTTTGTATGTTTGTAGAGGCACTGCAGGAAATCAGGAACAAAGGTGTATTGTGTCTTGTGCGGGTATTGTAAGAAATGGAGTATTGCTAGTTTTCCAAATCTGACATCGTCCGTATTCTCTTGATTATACATAAGACGTGAATCGAGCTAAAATTTGCGTTTCAGTACCAAACAGTAAACATTATATTATAGAAAAGAGCTTACAGCGTCTGCAGCGAGTCTTCCATGATGCCGAGGATTGATATCCCAGAGGAAACCACTAAACATAGTATTTTCGGGATCAAAGTCAGGACCTAAAGAGCACAAGGCATGATCAGTTTGAAGGGCTTATAGATTTAAACGATATCCGCCTGCACCTATAGTTCTGATCTGTAAATGTTTATATATCGAATAGTCATAATCTAGGTTCATATTTCGATAGAGTTGTTTATCATGAAAAGGTTCAAGAATGGCTTATATAAAAGAGAATGCTACCTCATTACTGTGAACAAGCCTTGTGATTTATCAGTTGTGTAACCTTAGACAACCAGCCTCATCATTGCAACTCTCAAAACAGCAGCGTTCATTAGGTAGTGCGATAGCTCGTTTACACGAGTCAGAATACTTGCAAGTACAAGACATTGATGGTGCGATAACGAACCCTACAAATCACTGACTTCCGGTCAACTTGATCCGCCCAATGGAAGCATTGAGGGGCTAGATTACACATCCATCTCTTTGTTATAGCGAAAAAAGAAACAACAATGATGATGGAATCATTCTTGTGCATTCGGCTCATTGTCATGCATTTAATATAAAATGGCCACAGATAGTATTCAACGATACTCTCCAAATCTATCAATAACAAAGCCAATCAATCAACAACATGGAAAAGGAACGAGCTGGTGCCATAATTATTAGTCTCTTTTTTGGCGCAGGCCTTATAGCCATGATCCTGGTCTTTATATGTGTCAAATGGTGATATCGCGATCCAACATGCGTGCGTGGTGTACCTCAAAAATAGCCCCTGAATAGTGTTAAAAAGTACATTTAAGTAAATAAATAATTATGGTAGTACGAAATCGTCATTACTCATATACACATCGTTGTTTGTATTCATATAAGGGACAATAGTGTTAAGCTTGGTTTGATATCAAGCCGATTCTCTATATTACAATTATCAACTCGATCATCATCTAGTGAGATATGACACAGATGAGGTTTTGAAACAACTTGTAGTGGAGTGATACATATCATTTAGTAACTAGATATCGGAGACGTAACGAAAAGCATACTAAAATACACCTTATCAATGTGACACTTCCTCCTACTCCTCCTCATTTACGTTTGGCTTGATATGCTACTATAAATCTCATGTATAATGATTTTTCTGCTTTTTCTTCTTCTTACTTTTTTTTTTAAAAAAATTATATATATTTTTAACAAGAGATCAACTTTAAAAGATGGCTTCAAGATGGAAATCAAATTCTTCAATGTCATCATCGACATTGGAGGAGGACAACATTGCAACTGAGCAAGACCCATTACTTTCCATCCAAAACCGATTGGAGAATCGTCATAACGCTGTGAACAGTGCCTGTGGCACTAGTTATCGACAAGGTAATAATAACAATAAATTTAATGGCAAGTATCTATCTACATTGCATAATCCAACTAGCACTATTATTATTATCTGGAACCCCTCTATATAGTCTATTTACCTTTTCTCTACCCCTTTTTATTTTATATATAAATCCCATTTCCTTTCTCTCATTTTTTTTCTCATTTTTTCATCTATTTCTTCATATCCATTTCAATACTGACCTTTCCCCTAATATTCTATCATGTCATCCGCTCGTTCATCACTTACTGCCGTTCCTACCATTGCCAACATTTATATTTCAAACCCAAATGACGATGGCAGCATTGTATTAGACAAAAAGCCATCCTCCTATGCCAACACAGTGTCACTAACCGTTGACAATAACACAGATGATCTAAATACGTCTCGCAAGAGCCGTTGTGCTACCATTGTATCACACTTGAGGCATTTCAAGCAAAAAGTAAGTGTATAAAATGACACAATGTAGCCGATATCTCATGCCATACCATAGCACAGAGAATTTCTCGCTGAATTCATCGGTACCATGGTCCTCATCTTGCTAACTTGTGGTATATCTGCCGAAGAAACACTTCAGATAGGGCCTCACAAGTCTTGGCTAACCTCCTCACTTGGATCAGGTAAGACTTTGCTCAGCACACATCAAACAAATAAACATCTAATTGTCGTATCTCAAAAAAGGTCTCGCCGTGCTCGTTGCTGTCTGTGTCTCGGGCCACGTTTCTGTAAGTATGATTCCATTTTCATCATTCTCATCTCATCTGCATAATCAATTCATGATTTTACAGAAAACACTATATTTAGCACTCCCCTTTGACACGCACACTCTAAATAATACCACTCCTGACGATCTTTCTTGTTTCTTTATTTAGGGTGCTCACATCAATCCTGCTGTCACTATCACGTTTTGCCTCTTTAGTGGATTTCCCGTTAAAAAAGTGCCTATCTACCTCGCTGCTCAATTCATGGGTGCTTTTACAGGCGCTGCTTTGCTATATACCATCATTGAGCCTGCCATTACACAATTTGATCATGGCCAGCGTCATATTTTAGGTGAATTAGGCACTGCCGGTATCTTTGGTACATACCCTCCATTGTATGTTGGCATTGCATCAGCTGCTGCTTCTGAGATTATCGGCACCGCATTGCTTCTGCTTGTCATCATGACCTCAGGACATCCCAACAACTTGCCATTTCGCACTGCTCAGGGCATCATGATTTCAGTAGGCGTAATGACAATTTGCTTAGGTTTAGGTTATACATCCGGTTTCTCGTTGAATCCTGCTCGTGATTTTGGTCCTCGCTTGTTTACCGCTGTCGCTGGTTGGGGCTTTGAGGTGTTTAGCGTACATCATTTCTATGCATTTGTGCCAATGCTTGCTCCCATCTTTGGTGCTGTTGTGGGAGGGTTCATTTATACCATTTTTATCGATTAGAAACTTGTATTATCAAATAAATTATTGAACATCCCATCCAAATCAGCATGAATTTGAGGGCTCATCAGACGATAAATGGTCACATTACATAAAATAGAAAAAAAAGCTTCCACTCGAGAATGCATCAAACTGCATCTCTTTTTAGACATCATGAATTTTTATCAACATGCTGGTCGAATTCTCGACAAATTAGCAAGACATGAAGGTACCATCAAGGGCTTAATTATTGGTGATCCCAAAGTCTGGGACAAGAAGAAGATGTATGCTCTCGTTTGCGAGACTTTGAAATGTAAGGTGTGGGATTTGTAATGTTGCAATCAGTTACCAACCCAAAAGTTTAGACAAGCAAGTCTTGAATGAACTCATTGATGCCTCCAAAATCTGTGAGGTTGAGAAGAAGGTGCGTAAAACTCATTGAGCCGATATTGCCATACCAATATACATCTACAATTAGCTTAAAAGATCACTTGCACTCGTTTTGATCCATGATTTAATGTTCACAAAAAGAGGAATCACAGTTCGCAATGACGTACCATTGAAACAATGTGTGATGCGCCATCAGGCAAGACTCAAGTCGGAATTGATCAAGATCAAGATCAAGAGAGGAGCAACTTCAGATGAGGACTTGGTGAGCCAGAAAGTAAAGGATGCAGGTAATACGTTGGACATTTAGGTATAACATTCGGCTAAAGCTTATCCGACTGCATGACAGTATTGATTCCTAGATATGCTCGAGTCAACGAACACAAATTGACTGTACAAAAAGCCATCAAGAGCTTCCAAAACGAAGGATATACATTGGTTGATTGCCCTGAGGACTTGCGAGAATTAAAGTGAGGACTCTAGTATTCTCATCTAGCAAAAGTACTCATCTCTCTCATGTAGACTTAAAGAATTCTGTATTGACCGTCATCTTCGTGATATGCTCATCTTTCATCAAAAGACCGACTTTCATGCACATCCATTGTATGTGTCAGGCAATATTATTTTACAGGTACGCTATTGGAGAGCAGTAAAGAAGGCCAAGTTAACCCAATGTTTGTGTACACATAGGACAAAGCATCATGTTTCCCTGCTCATGTATGTCAAGCTCCTCAAGGTGCTCATGCTATCGACGCTTGTGCTGCACCAGGAAACAAGACCTCGCATCTCTCTGCATTAATGAAGAATACAGGCAAAATCTGGGCTTTCGATCTAGACTCCAGACGCTTAGAGTTATTAAAGAAATTGACCAACAAGGCTGGATGTAAAAGTATGTGCCATGACACATGTTGTTAATGCAAGAGAACAGTTCACTCATCACAGTTGCAATCTAGATATCTCACCTGTGCATGGCTCATTCCTTGAAACCAATCCTGAAGATGCTCAATTTGCCAATGTGGAATATCTCTTGTTAGATCCTTCTTGTTCTGGATCTGGTATTATCAGTCGACTAGATCATCTTGTGGACGATGAGGATGAGAAAGAAAGTAAGTAGCGCCACCATGGCAGCACAACAATGCATGATTTCTAAGATATAAAAAAACATGAGCAGATAATGGCAAAGATGCCAATGGTCAAACACAGGAAGAGAGACTGAAGAACCTGTCTGATTTCCAAATATCCATTATTCAACATGCCATGAAATGTAAGTAGAGTAGCTTCTCTGCTTTCGCAACCAATGTATACTTATTTGAATCAAACAGTTCCCAAGGCTAAACGTATAGTGTATTCAACCTGTTCAATTCATCCTGACGAGAATGAGCATGTGGTGAAAGCAATCCTCAAGAACAACCCAGAGTTTGAGTTAGCTGAAAGAGACAGCGTGTTACCCACCTGGGAAAGACGTGGTATCCCAGCAGAGATTAACGGCAGCAAAGGTGAGTATTTGTCGAGGAGAAAGAGTTCTTTACTTACACATTGCACCACTTTACAGATCTTGCTGACCGTTTAGTGCGTACTATCCCTGCTGAAGATTTGACAAATGGTTTCTTTGTTTCCTGTTTCGTCAGAAAATCTGCCGCATCATCAGAATCAAACAAACGACCCTTAGAACAAGGTCAACAAACAACAGCCAATACATCTCCCAATAAGAAGAAAAAGAAGAATAATAAGAAGAAAAAGGCTGCACTCACCCAATAGACAGATTAGTAGCACTAATTGTAATAAAATGTACACATGCCAAACAAAATTATAAGCCAAATGCTGGCAAAAAGACATGTAATGTGGAGGCGCTTTCTTCGAGCGAGAATTCAGAGCCTCAACGATCCAGTCAACGGTAGCAATTAAGACAACAATAAAAGTACTCGGCCATGCGAATATTTTACTCGGCACTGCTACAAATGACTCCTTCAAAGACGAAAATGAAGGTGATGCCGTTGATAGTAAAGCCAATAATAATGGTGCTTCCAATGCAGTTGAAGCTCAAGTCATTAATGGCCATGCCGAACAAGAAGCTATTGATCAGATGATGTTGCCTTACCTCTAACTGCAAAATACAGTGAAATTT
>DF836485.1:7391-20436 GCA_000950595.1 Mucor ambiguus
AAAAAACATTGCCATTATCAACATTGACCCCATACGAGCCATCATTGATAGATGAAAAGCAGCGTGAACCACAATATGACTCAATCCCACATAGAATGAAAATTAAGTGATATAATAGTTTACCTGTTCTTTTTCTCGGAGAGCACCCAATACAAATGTTTTCATGATGAGCTTCATGTTGTTGAGCTTTTCTTTACTGACATTTTCATTAGTCTCTTCTTTCTCGGCAGCAGGGGGTATATTGGAACTCTTGGTGAATTCTGAGTTGTCTTGTACTGCAGCAGAGCTCATGTTGGGAGATCGCACTGGCATGATGAGATGATATGTTGTGTGTAGAAAGGTGAACAGGAGTGAATGAATGTTTAAACAAATGTTTTTTTTTTGATGTAATATCATAAACAGTCCATTTCTTGATGGTGGCTCATCTACCTACTATGCATTTCAACCAAAGGAGTGATTGGCCATTTAAGCTTTCAAGCGTAACACCGCTGTTTCTGTCAAGCAGCACAAATTTACATTTAGGAATCCCCGAGAGAAGGTGATCCCAATACAGTAATGTCACTTTCTTGAAATGTCGTACGGATTCTTGGACAGAGGTTATTTAAAGAGTATCAAATGTTGGCATTTTTTTCTCTTCTTTCTTTCTTTCACGTTTTATCTCTTTATCTTGTTTGATCCACACTCACAAATGTACAATCAGCATGTCAAGTAAGTAACTATCAAACATGTTGGTATTACATAGACTCATGCCTCATTCTTTGATGCGTGTCAGTAGTCACTGTTATTATGGAGCAAATCATGATCTGCTCGCAGAGACCTCGAATCAGGCACAAGATTACATAGTTACAGCTTCCCATAAAGCCTACCCATATGCCCCTTCTACTACATACCACGCTCAACAGATATTGGCCTCACCTCTACTTGAAGAGCAGGAAGGGATTGGGTGGCACAATCAGGATAGTGCCTACTATCAGCAACAGGCACCACAACTTTGCCATAGTTTTAATGCCCTCTCTTGTACACTTGGCCACAATGATCTGACAACCCCTCAAGAGCTTATCTTGTTTAATCTCTTGCAAGATCAACAGCAACAACACATATGCTATCAAGATAACCAATTAACTCAACGTGATGGGCAGGAACCATCACTGAATGAATGGGTACTTGTCGATGCTAATCAAGTTGATCTAAATTCTATCAATCACTCAAATGGCTATCTTCCACTCTCTCCTATGAGTATGTCATCAGCTGATAATTTTGATTCTTCTCCCATAATGGGTGATAGTGCTTCTTATTCTCACCGCATGTACTCCCAAACAAATCCATCTCCTCCTCATCACTTATCACCTTCACCAGCAGTAGCAGCAACAGTACAGAAACACTACTATCACCATCACACATTATTCAACAACAGTCATCCTGGAATGCTTGCATCTGAAGCTACTAATAACAAGGGTATCCAGCCCCAAGAAATTGCACAAACGCATTATCAACAACAACAACAGCAAGGGCAAGTTTACCAAATAAATGAGATCAAACAAGAAGCTTATTCGACTTTTGATAAACAACAACAACACCTTGAACAACGAAAAAAGACCACCAGAAGAAGGGCTTCCCGTAGTCAACTTCAATGTACAACATGTTTCAAAACCTTCTCTCGTCCATACAACCTTAAATCGCATCAGAGAACACACACAAAAGAACGCCCATTCCAATGCCTTCATCCTGAGTGTGGATGGACATTTGCTCGCCCTCATGACCTCAAAAGACACGAACTTTTACATTCTGGCGTCAAACCTTTTGCTTGTGTTTGTGGTAAACGGTTTGCTAGAAGCGATGCTTACAAGAGACATCAATCTGTCGACATCAATTGTGCCATTTCCACTATGTCTCAACAAAGAAAAAGACGACCAAGAAACAACAATACAACTGAAAACACTACTTTATGAACGACCATTTACAATTAAAAATTCCTGACACTACTTTATTATGCAATCCTATTTTTCTATACAACCATGCTATGCACGTTTTTTTCGTTCTTTCTCATTATTTCAATTCATCCACCCTATGTATACCTACACTCTCTAGAAAAGAGGCATATGTATCCTTCAATAAAAAACTTTGCCAGTTACGAACAATGCCCAACTAGTAAAGATGGGAAACTTTTTTTTGCTAAGTCAGGATGCAAGTTACCACAATTTATCAGAGTTAGATTGTAGTGACCTAATGTGTTACCCTCATGTTGATATTTTTTTTGGGGGGGTTAATAAGAGCGTGAGGCAGAGAGCGATGACAAACATCTATATTTGATTTCACGGATTGCATGTCCTTGTTCACGGCATTTTTTCCCGAACAATGTAGTGTACTACATGCTCCAGTGATCTTATTGCAATCGTTCATTTTATAACAGCTTCTTGCAAAAGAAGTGCTCAGGAATATCTTGTTTGTCTTATTTTTGTATGTAAATCAGAAGTATTGCCTTCAACGAGGGGGTGGGGGCGTGGCGGTGACAAAAAAGCTTATTTTCGATTCAAAATATTACAGTTATATAGATGTAAAACAAAGTTAGAGTTCCTCTTTGATTTATAAAGATATTCATTACAACCTGTTCTTGTTGTGGCCATACTTTAAGCTGATGAATTTTCACGTCTAGATTGAAAAGGAAATATTAAGTGTATTAAACATAGCTTGTATCATTCATTCGTTCGTCCCAATGGCACACAATACAAACGCAACATTTCACAAGCATAATGTTATTATGTCTATATTAGAATGATAATAAAGTATGCCACAGTTTTCATGAACGAGCGCGTTCCAACATAAAAGCGTATTGAATTTTAATATACTATATATAAGATGCAGCGGATTGCAATGTACTTTTAGAATCATCCAAAGTCATGTCTTCATTCTAATATATTGTCCTCAAAAACGAAGCCAGATGAAACAGTGCACCGTATTCAAGTGTGAACATATGTCACTGTAGGATGCTTTATACCTCGTTTTCAACCACATAGTTTGATTTTTCACATATGTCAAGATTCCTGATATATCTACTCTTATAGTATAATTATATTATCGCAGACGCTATCTATTATTAACGCCTCAAAGCTAGTACATCGTTGTGTTTATTCAAGATAATCTATGTGGAATCGTTTGTTTGTTTTTGACTTACGTCAAGGGATCAACATAAAAGGTATAAATAGTGTAAAGCCGTGTTTTTTTTTCAACCTCTTAGTAAAAAGTGGTCAATAAATCAAATAAAAGAGGTCGTCATGAGACGAGATGCATCTGAAAATCTTGTTGAACCAAGGAAATAATACAGAAGCTTTTGGGTTCTAATTGAGCTAATTCCGTAATTTCTGTATTGCCAAAGAACATCTAGAAGAACAACCGCATTACTGGTACCTTAAATGAAGTAATTGTTGGATTCAATGTGCCATGCGACTTCATATCATGTTAATATGGACACACATTATAATAGCTCGGCTTTATCGCACGATGCTGTTAGACAATGGGGCTATCTCTTTCTCTGTCATACCCCAGCACTTCTTAGAACAGTAATCAAGGTATGAAAATGCATCTATAATGGGGAAGTTTGTTCATATTTTCTGCAGTGTGCGTCTTTCTATTAAAGCAAAGATTCGCGATAAATGTGAGAAAAGGGTAAGCCATAAGCCTGTGTAGCTGTAGACTTTTATCCACGTCTACATTTACATGGAATTTATGGGCATCAAAGAGCAAGTTAAGCATATACATATATATCCTCTTTTAACAAATGAAGAAAGCCAAAGCCATCCTAAATTTTCATCAAGAAGTATCCCTTCAACTTTATTCCAAACCTGAAAAACAGGGCATCATTAGTTATTTCCTGAAAGATGCCTCTAGCCATGTTCTGAGTAATATCCTGGGGATAAATCAAGTGGGACAGACGTTCAGCCGTTGAATCTAAGAATACCGATACGTTGTATAACATGTAGTTGGCAACAGAACATGATACTCGTTAGTCAAAAATGACCAGTTTTCCAATGAGATGATTAATTGGTTGTGAATCCAGGTATATTTACAATGGAAGACACAGTTGCGTTCTTCTGAAGCTCAAGTATATAATTCCGTAGAGAGAAAAAGTGCCAACATGTCTTCAAGAAACCTATTTGCGTCTGATATTTGAAAGTCGCACCAACAAAAGATAGAAATGCAAACAGGATAATGCAGAGAGGCAATATATGTACAAGAAACAGAGCTTGTTAGGAAAGCAAACAAAGAAATCATTGCCGCTGCTTCTTTAGGTGGAAGTGTATTTGATAGCTACTTGCATTCAAGCTTCATCACACAAACGTAAAAAGCGGCATCCAGCAGTGCTTAATTCGCAAGGTACCCTCATCGTCTGTGTCGAGTGGCAAAATTAAACGTGTAACCTCCTTGACCACTATTTCTATCAACAAATTGTTTCGTCAAAAGGTTGGTTGATGTCAAAATGAGCATACAGGCGTGTTGGAATTGATACTGTTGAAGCAAAGAAATTTGATATGCAAATTTCATCCTTTGCTAGCTAAACTTTTGATAACAGATATAGATTATTCACCATAGAATGCTGATTGAATCCGGGTGAGTGCATTGCCTAAGAATCATATCTTGCTTACGAGGTAATTTGCTGTGGCTGTATATCACACATCTATGATTGTTTAATGCGGTTTCTATTTGTTGTCGAGTAATGCACTCTTATTAGTGCAGTATGTATTCAATCGAAGCTTTTGGTCAATTCCTTCGATATAATTGTAAAATTCCAGTTCAACTCATACTAGCATCTCGTCCTTTCAATGTTGAGCAACCCTTGTTAATCAGGCACCATAATTCATCCTGCTCCTGAGAAAAATGAGTTGCTCTTTGGATATTTATCCTCTAGTAAACTCTGATCCTATACCAATGATCAATAGCATAATTTCAAAAAAGAAGCTCATGATATTAAATGATATTAATCTCGAAGAAATATTCTAAATCATTGAAAATAAAAGATTGTAAGAGGAAAAAAGAAAGGCGCCCGAGCAATGTTCGCTCTCTGATAGCTCGAGCTACACTTAAATGTCCGCAATTCATTTTAATGTGTGCAACAAGGAACTGCAATGTTTATTACCTTTCATAAATACTTGCTTTGAAACGATATAAGTTACCTTTTCTGTCCACAGCGACTCTTTCACTGTCTATTATTGAGTTTGTAGCTTGGATGTATGAATTGGCCGCATATTTCTAATTTAAGTAACTTGAAAGGAAATGATAAACCTTGATCTCACAAATATCCATATCGGTTTTGAAAGGTTTCACAAACTCTTGATGTATTTTGTACAATCATAAAGCTTTCAGGATCGAAGATCACTTTTACTTGGCACACAAAAAGTTTAGTTTCACAAATTCAACACGGTATACAGTAGATGAGCGTTACGGGATGCCAGCATGATGTTTGTTCGGATCAATGTTTCTGTTATACTACATAGTTGCTAATGGACTCATAGTTGTTACACAACATTTGTTGCCAGGCCATTACTTGAAGTGCAATTACAGCATAAGGTAAGCTGCATGCTTTGAGATTTGCAACACATTATGAATAGAACTTGTATTTTAAACAATCAGGGCTGAATTTCAAGAATTCTAACCGAGGACGGACTATCAAGCAACAATCATGCACACGAGTTGAATGCTATACATTTGTTTATATTTTGCTTACTTGTAATCATGTACAATTCGTGAATCAGTGATTGATCTTATTCTGACAAGGATTTACATGAAACTAAATTAATTCGTATTGAAAAAAAAAAAGCATTGCGTTTAGTTTATAGCCTATCCTACTGACATATACCGAAAAATCTTTCTATTGTTTTACTATCATTTAAGATTCCTTAAAAACGTACCGGTAACTGTAGGATTAACTCTTCTACGATGCTCTGTGTCCACAGCATTGCGGAAATAGCTTACATAGGCAGACAGCAGTTTTGCATTATCTCTTACTAATAAAAGTATGCAAACCACAATGAAATCTAGGTAGATTTAAACTGTGCTTTCTTATACTACTAAAAGCCGTTTTAGACCTCCAGAGCACTACTAAACTATTGGCCATGACTAGCACTTACAAATAACACCTTTGCTCAACTTTTTAGGGACAAAAAAAAAAGCCCAAAAATCGACTCAAAACCATGAAGGGTACCTCATGGATTTCATTAAAAATCAAATGATTGCGTTTTTGGTTACAAAAATGACAATTTCTACTATGGCATATATTGATTCTAAGTGGTCCTCTCGATTCAAGGCAGCCCCTAAAACTTCTTTTGTGAGACCTTCATATGTAAAACCTTGACTATTTGGCCAGAAACCTCATTTCATATTTTCAAACATTACTCAATAAGTTTTTTCAAAACAACTTTTGTATTTTGCACTAATAGAAGCGCCTTGAAAAGTACTCCAAGGAAGGCTAAGGAAGTATCGGATGAAAAACACATTCCTTATAGTCGATTCTGCCAAAATAATTTAATCAGCTTGAAAATTGGTCAAATCTGGCCAATCTTGAACAGAAATAAAGCGGAACGTGAATAGTCTTTTGGCTGGTAGTCATGAAAGTTATACCTTTCATACGAAAGAAATCAATTATCCTAAGGCTAGTAAGAGAGGGTTTACAGACTGAAAGCACTAAAATTTACCTTTACTAATCTTTTTGGCGCTTGACACACATTTTTATATCTTATGCATAAATTCAATGGTTACAGATTAAGGATCCAACTCAAAGCCTAATGTTAATTGCAAATCTACCATCCTATTCAGAATCACACCTGACGCTTCAAATGTAAATCATGTTTGATGTTTTTTTAGAGTTCTACTTTTGGACGTAAATCAAACATACTCCTTGGTAAAAATGATACTCTACATGATGTAAAATTTGAAAAAAGATAAATTTGTCTTAGGTCACCCTACTGAAATGTGATGATACGTTGTATACTAATCAAAGTCAAAGTAAATTGTAGCTTATGCTTTATACATCCAGAGAACGTACCTAAACAAGAGCGGTCTATCTAGCGCCTCGTTAGAAAAGTAAATAGTTGCAGCGGTTACTTAAGGGTCTCTCAGCATCTGCATGCTCAAGATCTCCTTTTTTTGCATTACGTGCGGTGATTGTCCGAGTGAATCACCGACCCTTGTGAAGAGTCATTCTCTTCCTTTTAGATCCGTCTTCCATCTTTTTTTTTTCCTGTCAGTCATAGATACAGATTTTCCCTACTACTTTTTTAAAGCATCTCAAATTTCTACTTTACTTTATTAAACATTTTTTGTTCACATCAAACACAAACCATAAAATGGCCCTATTAAACAGGTACATTCGAAACAAAATGGGAAATGTGATCCATACTGACTTTCATGCTTAACAGCAATTGTCCCGACCTCAAGCTCGTTGCCCGTGGTAAGGTGCGCGATTTGTATGAAGTCGATGAGAAATCACTCCTATTCGTTGCCACTGATCGCATCAGTGCATTTGATGTGATTATGAAGAATGTGAGTATCTGTATTCTAAAACAAGCTATATACACATGGAAAGAGGGAGGATCTGGGATTACGCATGCTTCTCCACTTCACTCCTTTTCATATTAGCAGGCAAGAATACTAAATGCATTTATATTAATTAGTCAATTCCCGGCAAGGGCAAGATCTTGACAGAAATTTCCTTGTTTTGGTTTGATCTCTTGAAGGATGTGTTGCCCAATCACTTGATTACTGCCAACTTTGATGAAATGCCTGAAAAGGTCCAAAAATACCGTGAACAACTTGATGGTCGCTCTATTTTGGTAAAGAAAATGCGTGTTGTTCCTATTGAAGCCATCGTTCGTGGCTATATTACAGGCTCTGGTTGGTCAGAATACAAGAAGAAGGGTACCATTTGTGACATTCCCCTTCCAAAGGGTTTGGTCGAGAGCGAGAAGCTCCCTGAAGTTCTTTTTACTCCTAGCACCAAGGCTGAAATTGGTGATCATGGTAAGCAATAACGCAATGGGATTACAAGTCAACAGATATACTAAAGGGAAGAGTACCACAGACGAGAACATTCACCCTTCCAAGATGGTTGAAATTTTGGGCGACAAAAAGTTAGCTGACCAAATTGCTCAATCAGCCGTTGCACTCTATACTAAAGCCAGTGAATATGCTGCTAGCAAGGGCATCATCATTGCTGATACCAAGTTTGAATTTGGTTTGGATGAGGATAACAATCTGGTTTTGGTTGACGAAGTATTGACTCCCGGTATGTATTTAGTGAAAGAGGGTTAGCAATGCTGTACCTAATAGGACCGAAATACATAGATTCTTCTCGTTTCTGGCCCGCCAGCAAATATGAAGCTGGCCGTACACAGGACAGCTTTGATAAGCAATTCTTGCGCAATTACCTCGAGTCTATCAACTTTGACAAGAACACTAGCATTGAGCTCCCTCAAGATGTTATTGAAAACACACTCTCCAAGTATAAGGAGGCTTTCCAACTGTTAACTGGTAGAGAGGTCAGCTTGTAATAAAGATTTGTTCATTTGAATACTGTATATTGTAAAATAAAATAAAAAGCCAGTAGATGTCTCCTGCATATCATTGTAAATGCGCCAGTGTCAAAATGAATAGAAATAGCGTACTATTTCGCCACTAAATATTAAATTCAGGCACCCACTTTTTCCAACCTGTTTGTTTCAGGCTCTAAATATAGTTTTTTTTTTGTATTCAAAAGCATAAATCTTGAATGAAGATCAGTAGCATGATTTGAGTTTCGCAATGTTACTAAGCTCTTTTTTTTTTCATTTATAAAAAGCTTGCCTAAATGTGTCAGTGAAACAATACCATTTTATATTGCAAGTACTATCTATTATCTACTACCGCATACTAGACATCATAGTGCCTAAATAGATGCCAAGAGGATCTTCATGTCTGGTCCACTAGTTGTTAGACTTGCTTGTTGGTTTCATCTTAATCAATGGGCACGCGGACAAGACAGCAGGTGCTAAAATGTTCATCATTTGTAGGTTCAACCAAATAAAGAATGATATCTGTTGCAAGAATGTATACACCATAGAATGCTTGGAATATCACTTCAAGCATGTTTCTTTTGAATACATTGTAACCCTGAGTTTTAATGATCTTCTTACTACATTTGCAATAGCTGCATTATGGTATCATCCATGTACATTTTACACGACACACATGTTATTTGAAATGTGCATCGTACTTTATTCAAAGTAGTTAGGCTGTATCAGCAAGGAAACGCAGAAAAAATAATCCCAATTCTTTTAATATATATAGAATGGTCAACAGAGGGTAACCAAGAAGGAGCTTGCCATCTTTTTATGGTAGACAAGAAGGAGCTCTTTGCTATTAATAACAACGCTATGGTTACAATTATAGTTTTTTTCTGTGAATTCTCTCGAATGGAATAGAAATGTGTATAAAATGGGATAATAGAGACTAAAATGTATGTATCATGGCATTGAAACTACTGATCCGGTCCACGTTGGTGCTTCAGTACAGATGATGAGCCCACACTATTAGCTGATATCATTAATTGCATCTATACATTTTAGCTCATGTATACAAATTCATTTGTCTGTGCTCCGAGTGATAGCAAGCCATTTATATTTAATCAAGCTATCGCCTTAATAAATGTGTCACCAGCAACAATTTTTGTAACACTGCTAATTGTTTGAGTGGGTGAATATACCCAGATTGAGCTTGGTGCTCCCTTTTCCCTTGATATCAAAATCAAGCAGAGTTGAGCAACTTTAATTTCGACTCCTTTTAGTGAAGAGGAAGTTCCCTTATTTATATCAAATGTCTAAATCTCTTTTTCCCTTTTTCTTCTTTCTTTCTTCATCTTTTTCTTTTATTTATCTGTAATATTAATACCTAATATTTATACGCTGCTATAAATATTATAATAGACCTACCCAATCCTTTCATTTTCATTAATCACACATCACAATCCTTTTTTTTCTAAATGGTCTCAGTTCGTACTTCTAGTTTGATCGCAGCATCAGTTGCTCTCCTTTCATCTTATGTCAATGCATACGGTCAAATCGCCCAAGTAGTTGATGCAAACAACTTTTGTGTATTTTTGCCTCCCAATGACTCAAAAGATAGAATTATCGCTGATACAGAATGGAATGCTCAAGCTTTCTGTATTGGTAACACTCCAAAAGCTAAAAACGCTGGCAAGCTGGATTCCGATTTCATTCAATCAGCTCACTACCTCAAGACTGATCAATACGTCCAAGTAACCGGCCAAATTAACCCTGCCAAGGCCAAATTGATCGCCTCTGATGAAGGCGGTCAAATGGATGTCAGAGCTCCTATGGGATCTAGTTGTGCTGGTTGGAAGTATTATGTCAATTTGATTGAGCCCGCTGGCAATACTTATTGTATGCGTTGTTGTGTAAGCATTCATAATGATCCCGTCTACTACTCACCTTACTAACATTGCTTACTATAGAATGATGACAGAACCTGTAATCGTGGTATTTCCGAGAAGGGTTGTGCTCACATTATTCCTGGTGACTATAGTGGCCCCTATGGTGATAATGGATCTTCTTCATCTGGCTCTGCTGATACTACTACAAAGGCTGCTACTACTACTACCAAGACCAAGACCAAAACTAAGACTACCACCACAGAGAAGGCCTCAAAGACTTCTTCCTCTACCAAGAGTGCTTCTGCCACCAAAGCTGGTGCCGTTGATGCTTCCAAGGCTACCGAAGGCTCCAATGCTTCCAAGGCCACTGAAGGTTCTGGCGCCTCTGATGCCTCCAAGGCCACCGCTGGAAATGGTTCTTCTGATAACGCTTCTTCTGGCAATGCTTCTTCTGGCACCTCCGGTGATGATAGCGCTAATGCCAATGGTGGTGCTCAAGACGCTACTTCTACTACACCCGCTGCTGCCAACGACAAACCTGCTCTTGCCACTTCTTCTGGAGGTTCTCCCACCGCTACCACTGATGGTGCTTCTGGTACCGTTACTCCTCCTACCACTGAAATGTTGAGCCAAAATGACAAGGTTTCCGAGCAATCTGTAAACGGAGCTGATCAATTCCAACCCACTCTTATGACTCTTGCTGCTGTCATGGTTACCATGGCCATGATGATGCTTCAATAAATTTTTACGGCTGCTTGCTCAGACCTTCTTAATAACTCTTTTCGACATTTGCTTACTACTAGACGGCATGCTATCCTGAATATTGTTTTTGCTTTGTGTTTCCATATACTTATACCTCCTTGCCAATATTAACTTCTACTTGAGTCAACATTTTTCAAAAGAAGTTGTATTCTCCATTTTTAGTCATTATATTTCTACAATAAAGCTTAATTTATACATTTATCCATCAAACATCATCAATTTGATAACAAACATTTGTTAACAAATATACATTGATTGAAACATTGACAAGTAATAGTCTATACAATTAAGTGTTACTTAAAGATCGATTTGTGCCATTTAACCAAGACATCATACATCATTCCTCTTGTCGTGTAGCAGTAAAACGAACTTTTGCGATGTTATGACAAAAAGCAGGCTGTTTCCTAACACCTCAACGGTGGCACAACAGCTTTTCTGGATAATCCTATAAGAAAATGAGGAAGCATCACTTTTTAATCAAGAATGCTTTTGGGTAGCACTAGCTGAAATCCTACGGGAGTGGTTTAGCGATTAATAGATTTCATCATTTGACTAGATATTTATTATGTTGCTTATATAGCCTTGCTCTGATCTTTATGCTCTTGACATTACGCTAGTAGTTTATAATATATTACAAAGCTATATTTATCACATATACCGCGACATTAAATGCATATGCGCAAGAACTACATTTTACTGGTGTTAAATGAACTCGAATGAAGTTGACACACATTCAAAGCACAAACAAATGAGCGAGAATGCTCAATAGTTTGACTGCAGATCTGTAATCATGAGGCGCATCAGTACAAATCTATCAATTCTGTCAAGTTGGACAAAGAACCAGTTTCTAGTAACCCACTTTGATGCAGGTACAACTTTAATTGAATGTAACACATCGTTTTCTAATAATAACTTTTACTTTTGAAATTGAAAACTGGTTTATTGTTTCTGTATTTGTCTGTAGAATAAGTCAAGATTATTTACTAAAACAAACAAAATGTACAAATTAAGCTGTCAATATGCAATTTCAAACCATGAAGTTTCAAGTTAAACCACTGCCTCTTTATATAAGAAACATGAAATTGGAGTTGGTCTCACAAAGATCAAGTTGCAATGTGCTGTAATACATACATATTTACATACTTTGCATCATTGAATGGATATACTTTATGAAAGCAGACACCCAAGGTAACCTCTTTTATGATGCACGTGGGCTGCAATTTATTGAGGCTCTTACTAACTTTGTCTAAACTGCCTTATTATTGATTTTAGAGGCTCCTCAGGCTTGTGTCTCTCATATCATGCGTATGCAACTCATCATCAAAACGTAAAATGTGAATGTTGTCAATTGCGTATTGAATATGCTTGTTAATCATATGATTTAGGATAAGCTGTCTGTAAAATGTTTACATGAAATGCTTGACTCAGCTCTGCTTCAATAAATCTGTTATTGAATCTACGTCAACTTTTATACAGAGAGACTAGCCGTTTGATCTCGCTACGCTCGATGACGACGTCGCCCTGCGGGTTTCATTTAAATTATTAAAGGGGGGAGACGTTTACATGATCAATCAAGAATATTATAGTGGAGGACTATACGCATTAGATAAAAATTAGAGGTTGATGAAATTTATTTTTGGTTATTTAGTTTATAAAGAACTTCAGGATATACTACATTTTCAGTTCGAGGATTGTTGGTAGGAAGCAATATAATCATTCCTTTTGCAGAGGTTACTCTGGAAATGGCCACATATAATTGGCCATGCATAAAGACAGAACTTCTAAGGTCTAAATTAACCTTTGTGAGCAACTGCCCTTGAGACTTGTTGATCGTCATGGCAAAGGACACCTTCAAAGGGAACTGCT
>DF836485.1:23041-33126 GCA_000950595.1 Mucor ambiguus
GCTACTTTACAGCTCGTAACTTTTTTTTTAAGCTGTAAAAATCGGGTTTAAGCCCTGGGACGGTGAAATAGACACCATAAGTTTTTAGGTAGAACCGAAATAATAGAGATTGCTTAAAAGACATTACACACTACATTGCAGATCATAGAACGCCGTACAAGAATTGACCGTATTCTTATCCTTTATTTCCAGATTTCCTGTATCCAAGAACTTTAAAGAATAGAAACGTATACGACTCAAATTGACATAGGATCAAGATTTTCAGATCAAGACGAATACATTCTTTGTTCATCAAATTGAGTACAATTTCACGAACTGAAGCCAGAATATAATAGGCGCCAAATCAGCCTTCCAATGAACAAAGCGGTGACGGTTCATCATCATCTGCTGCTCAAATATTCGAAGCTTCGAAGTCATTTTTACAATTCAACAGTTTCATCACAATGGTTGGAAATGAGGGCCAACGTTTGGATGATCAAGTGAAAGAGCTGATGCTTGAATTAGACATTCTAAAGTTTAATCGCAGCGATCTGTTATATACAGCTTGCTATTGCGAGGAAAATATTTACATGCTTTGTTCTGAAATCTTCAAGAAGAGGCCAGAATTGATAGATGATTTTTCAGTCTTGTTCATTAGCAATGACCATAGATCGGTACCTTTATGGCAGCAGCGAGCTGGAAGAGGAGATGAGCATGTTGTTCTTTGGGTATGAGTTAACTGTGATGACGGCAATAGTTGACATATGCTTACTCAAATGCAAAATGTTTAGGATTACCATGTGGTGCTTTACTACAAACAAGACAGGTCAGTAATAAAAAATGTGCACATTGACAGTACAGGCAGTAAATTTACTACTACCAATACAGTGAAGCATTGATTTATGATTTTGATACTCTGTTACCATTTCCAAGCCCTGCAGGATTTTATGCATCGGAAACCTTCAAACCAAACATACTATTAAAAGACGAATACAAGCAAATGTTTCGACTCATCCCTGCAAAAGTATACTTGGATCACTTTGGATCTGATAGAAGTCATATGGTAAGTGTCCACTTTTATTGAAATGCACATAGCATTAAGCAACGACTCTAGCTGAATGAAAGAGGTGAATACATTGCAACACCACCACATTACTCAGCCATTTTAAAGGAGGGAAAATCCAACTTGGACAATTACATTTCAATGAAACAAGATACTCTTCAAGATGTCTATGGCACTGTTATGACGAGTGATGAGTTTTACTGTATGAATCCTCATTCCATTAAGCCTGAAAAGTAGCTTTTGTGCTCTACAAGGTAGCACCAAAACGCACATCGGAGATGTGAAATAACAAGCTTAAGCTGGCTTCCCCACATCATCAAAAAGCTTTTCTGCTCTGCCCTCTTTTTCTTCACCTTCTTCTTTTCTCTTTTTCTCTCAAGTTCCACTCCCTTTTCCAATTTGTATTATATATCATGGCACGAAAAACACCAAATATCTCTGAAGCCAAACTCACTCGACTATTAGAGTATAATAAAAACCTTAGACAACAGTTGGACATTCCTAGAATCACAGTATCAGAAGCATCTACAAGGTAAATCCTGTTGAATCAAACAATTATCAATGCAAATTCTCACGACAAGATAAAGCTTGATATCTTATTGCAAAGAAACAAAAGATCCACTAGTTCCTTCGGTGTGGGGGCCCATTGACAAAAAGGAAGATCCATTCGCACCATCACACAATGGAGGCTGCTGTACAATCATGTAATTTACGTTATTTGATGGATGAAAGCGTGCCCTTGCTGCTTATTACTACTATTACTTTTTTATAGTTTCCCATACATCTCAATACCTTCATCGTACTCATATCCTATTTATCTAACTCCATATTACCACACACACACACATATATATATATATGTCCTAGACCATTCTACATATCTACACATAAAGTCAACTCTTCAAAATATTTATTTCGGTTAAATAAATGGGTTGAATCGGTTCATGTTGATCCTCCTTATGATTTCTACCATCTCTCACGCATTTTCTGTCTCCTTAAATATATATAAAAGGGGTTACTTGCTTAGTATTTTGGATTGATTTTGCCAGTGGACTCGAACAGTTTGATCGCTTCTATCAATGATTCTTCAGGAACTCGATGTTGCATGAGAAATTTGTCATTCATGTGCAAGACTGGCACGTCAAATATGTATTTATCGCGAAACTCTTTGGGACACTCTTCCTTGTGGATGTCTAATACTTTTAAGCTAAAAGGAACCTATGATATAAGGGTAAATTTCTCAACATGTTCATGTTATCATCAGGTGAGTTACCTTTTGCTGTACTCGTAAGATGTTTTCTCTTGCTGTTGTGCATAAAGAGCATGTGCTAGAGGAGAATAGAGTCAGTGCCACTTTTCGGGTTGCCATGCTTATTGTTTTTAATCAGAAAAGAAATGTGTTCACCCACTTCTGACCGTAATTAACAGGGTTTCTTATGCTGGGTGAGTTTTGGATCCCAGAAATTAGAACTAGCTGTTCAGAACTGAAGACAGAAGCAGGAAGTCATCCAAACCAAGTAGTACGGATGCTCGATTAAGGAGTGGTTATGATGCTCAAAGGATACAAGGGCTGTTCTCATATCGCTGTCAAAAGAGCAATGATCTCCAGCCTGACAACCAATGATGATGTGAGAGCCATCTTCAGCGCTGGTTAATATATATAAATCATGCAAATGGTTACTCAGGCCCTATTTAAAAGAGGTGTAATGATACATTCTCATTTCAATCTTCATGATGCATGCAATGTTATATTAACTTTGGGCAGTACGCAACTTTGATCCCACAGTTGCTTTGATGATTTTAAGGTAGCATTGGGCGCACTATCGACAGTCCATGCCTGATGGTCACAGAGCCGAATATTTTTTCTTCCAATCCATCATTGTCGTTTCTCCCTCTATTCCAAACGACTGCACACATGGCCAAGAAGCAAAAGAAAAAGCAACCGATCACAGCCAGAGCACAACCCACTGACGCAAAATTCAAGCACTCTCGAGTAGAAACAGCCCGTCTGATCCGAAAATTTCATGTATTGAACAAAGAACTTGCCAAATGTAAAGCAGATCCACAACTCTTGAAGCGAGAGCAAGAGATTTTGAAGGAAATGGAGGCTATGGGAGGATTGGATTGGTATCAGAAGGCCTCTCAGTTGGGACAGAGTAAATCAAGAGGAGGAGACTCTTCAAAATGGTTGATTCAGACACTTAAATCGCACTGCAACGAGCTTGTGGATCTATGCAACAAACCTGTCAAAGTACTGGACATTGGAGCAGTGGCGCCGGATAATTACAAACCTTACAACGCTTGGATCACTGCAAAACCTATCGATCTCAATCCACAAGACCCTGCGATACAAAAGCAAGACTTTTTGCAGATGAAACCGCCCAGCAACGACGATAAATTTGACATTGTGTGCTTGAGTTTGGTGATCAATTTTGTGGGCGATCCCAAAGACAGAGGTAACATCAGGTCGATCGAATATCAGCAGAAAAGGTAGACGCTAATTCACCTCTCTCCATACAGGACAAATGTTGAAACATACCCGAGATTTCTTTACCCTACCTTCAGTCACTGGCCGCTTGCACCACTTGTTCTTGGTGGTGCCATTACCGTGCGTCAACAACTCTCGCTACATGACACACGAACATTTGCTCAAGATGATGGGGTCCATAGGATACACTAGATGCATTCACCATCATTTCTCCAACAAGCTGGCCTACTATCTCTTTGAATTAACGGGCTTACCAAACACAAAGCATGTGGAGTGGAAAAAGAAGATTCTGCAAGACGGTGGTGGTCGCAACAATTTCGCTGTAGTCATGGAATAGGTAAAATTTTTTATTGTAAATACAACTCAAGTGTCTTCTTGATCACTCTCTGGCAGAAATCCTCCTCCTCCTCCTGTGGCTGTTGTTGTTGTGCCTTGTTTATCGTTATTATAGTGTGCCCACTTATCCACCACCTTATCATGCGATCCATAAGCCTGGTCCACTCTTGCCTTGATCAAAACGCTCTTGATAAGCTTTCTCCATCGAATATAGACATCCTTTTCTTGCTTGGCAATAGCTTTCAGTGCCTCTTTTTGCTCGTGTTCTTCCCATGCTTCTAATAAAACCCACTTTTCTTGCTCTGCTACAATGATGCCATCCATCACTGGAACAGCTCTCATCTTGACGAATTCGAAATCGACAACTGCGTCTGCATAGTCTATGCCTAACTTCTTTGCTAGTTTTGCTATGCCTTTGACTGGCATGGAGTTAGTCAGACACTCTGATGAGAGATCAAGAGACCAACTTACTTGGTATATGTGCTGCTCCCAAAGGCAACATGTCTGACGTGAATAAATCAATGCTACCATAGGCATTTTTAGGTAGTTTTCCCTATAGATAGAGTTAGTCAACAACGATCTGTCTACAATCTAAACAGCACCTACATCTATGACAGGTAGAGGTACAAAAGGTTCTGTCTGCCAGTCACCATAACAAGCGACTAATAGATCATGTCCTTCTTGCTTTGCCTGCTCTTTGATGCGCTTCTTTTCAAGTGTAAACACATTTGCCTTGACCATCTTTGCTGGTTGCTCGCCTTCCTTAATCTGTTTACCTAGTTTACGATACGTTTCTGCGGTGCTGACTGTCTTGACATTGGCTCTGGGATAGATCTTTTCGCCTCGAATGCTGCCCAGTATTGGTTCCCTTGGATGCAAAACTTCGTATTTGAGTAAATGGCGCTCTAGTGCATATACAGGATGATTTTTGAAGCCTCCTATTGAAGATGGCATCACTTGTCTCGTTTGCTGCTTCTCCATTTCTTCAAATTCAAGGTGATCTTGCTCGGTCTTTTTCTTTTTGCATACAGCTTCTAACAGAGATTCAGACCACATCTTCATACCACCCTGCTTTTCTCGTCGTGTGAGCGGACGCTCTCTCAATCGGATGGCTTTATCCATGTTGGCCGTGTATCGCCTTGTCACATCCGTAACTTTGTTCTGGCTGTCAAATGCAAGTACAAATGAAATGTGATTGCCTCGGTTCAAAGTAGCTGGCTCCATGAGTGCGGGCTTGTCAATCGATCCGCGAATTGGATCAATTGCCATCCATCGCTTTGTATCATTGCAGTACACTTCACACCAAACAGTAGGCGGCTTGGCTTTGGTTTCTCTAAGCTGTACATTGGGGTCCACATAAGTTTTGGTCGGCGCACGATACTTGAAAATAGGCTTGGTTAACTCCTCATTGGCTTCGTCTTCATCTTCTATTGCTGCTGTTTCTGCCTCTTTGACTCCTGCTTTGGATGGTGTACCCGGTGCTATTTTGTACGGTACTGGTTGTATCGATGCCACTAGTCGAACATCACATCCACATGCTCTCAAAATTGCCGCGAATAATTCAGCAGCGGTGTCGCGGGTACCTGATTTGGAGACAAGCAGTTGCATGAATGCCTCTAAATCTTCTACGTAGTCACCATGTTCATCCGACTGATGAGCATCTATCCACTCCTTGAGCGTCCTGAAGCCATTGTAGTAGTTTTCCAGTTCTAAATAGGGCCTTGTCAATAGCCCAGGCCCAGTTAACACAAAGAAATCATGCCACCATTTCAATAGCCATTTGATACCAGTCTTGAGTGCAGCCTCACCCGAATCTTTAGAGAGCACTCTGGAGCAATTGTCAGGAATAATTGATAGACAGACACTCTATGTATATCACTCGGATGAGCCACTGCCGCTCTTGCATATATAAATATAAATATATATACACACCTTCATATTTGTATCGCAACACCAGCTATTTCGCAGCTTGTAATGAGCAATCAGCGTTACGACATGACTATGATGCATCCACTCTCTCAAATTACGCTGATATGCCCTCTCCCAACTCGACTCCCTAAGCATACATAAGTCATCCCATGTTCCATTGACTCGGTATTGCACATTACTTTAATACAACTCGAGGTGTTTCCATTACAATTTCCACATCTTTGTAGACCGTTGGTGCGGCATCTGTGTCTACATCATCCATCTTGTGCTCCTGTTCGTGCTCCTGATGTTGGAATCGTGGTGGCAAATGAATCGTCTCCCAATCTATTTCATCCTCTTCGTCATCGTCCTCCTCATCACGATGATCAGAAGGAGCGATACCTGCCTCCACTGGATCCTCCTCCATCATGTCTACTTGTTTCTGCTTTCCTTTCTCTTTTTTGGTTTGCTGCTCCAATTTGGCCTTCTTTGGTGCTCTCTTCTTGACAGATGATGTCTCATTTAAAGGCTCCTTTCGCTTACTTGATCGACGTGTAGGTGTCATCTTACTGCGCAAACACTTTTATTTTTATTTTTACTAAAAGAAAAAGAAATGCGCTGCATTGACGCCACCATTGTTGAATGGTTCCATTCCGAGCCTTTTTTTGTGTGGCTTTTGATTCTCCTCCCACCTTGATCTACCATGCTCCAACTACGTATCTACGCTGAGGCCCCATTATTGATCTTGCCATTATGACGCGAGAACACTTCATAGCTCATTTATAACTGATTTTTTGACGCTCCTAAGATACTCCATGTCTGTGTATATGCGAACAGCTCATATACAAGTAGACGGCCTATTCGCACTATCTTTAAATACCCAAATGTATGCAAATCACAGCGAAATTTGGGTGCATTTGAGCCGCAATTTCTCGCGCTGAAAACTGTTTCAAACCGCCAGAGTAACACCAAATGATTGCTCTCGACTACCATCGACTAAATAAAACCTTTGTTCAACTTTTTGGGGGCAAAAAAAACATGATCAAAAATCGACTCAAAAGCATGAGGGGTACCTCATGGATTTCATCAAAAATCAAACGATCGTGTTTTTAACTCCAAAAATAGAGACCTTTACTATAGCATATATCAAACCAAAATGTTGGTATTGATCCAAAGCAACTCCCGAAATCGCTTTTGTGAGACCTTCTTATGTAAAAGCTTGAGATTTTTGCCAGAAACATTATTTCATATTTTCCAAGTTTGCTCAACACATCCAGTTGAATTACTTCTTGAGATTTGCACCATGGAAAGCGCCTTGAAAAGTGCTTCAAACCACTATTAGAAACTATGGGGTGATCATCACACTCTGTATAGACGAATCTGCCAATACAGTTCGATCAAGTCGACTTTAACCATAATTTGTCCAATCTGAAGCAGATGCGAAACGGGACTTGAAATCAAATTTGGCTAATAATAAGTGCCTCTGTGCGTATCATAATAAAGGCAATGATGCATTTGAAGCTAATGAGAACGATATTGCGAGCTGAAAGTACTAATATTATTAAACATCTTATTTCATATACTTTCATCTGGAATATTTAGCTGCGGCAAATTGCTTCATGCGAACGCAGATTCTAACACACACACACACACACACACACACACAAGTGAAATGTCCAGAAAAAAGGTTTATTAAATTGAAGATATATATACATAATTGAGATAGACATGGCTTAGAGAGCAGGTGAGTTTGAGGCAATGTTTGGGAAGGAGAGTGAAGTTGGTGGGTTGTCAACGGTGTCGTGGTGGCGGTCGTTGGTAGATTCTTGATCAGGCGAGGTAGGAAGGACAGTAGGTAATGCAGCAGGAGCAGTCGTTGCTGCTGTTGTCGCACTAGTAGTAGTAGTACTTGTAGTGCTTGTGGCGGTAGCTGGTTCAGCAAACGCACCTTGCCTTCTAATCTTATCCATGAATCCAATGACACGAGCCAAATCAAGATCTGGAGGATCACTTTCAATTGCCAACGTCAAGGGTTCAACCAAATCATCAATCTTATCAATAGGCAAATTACAACAAGCTGCAATAAGACGCTTGCATTCCATCTCCTTGGTAACATAATCATTCTGTAACTTTTCAATTTCGTTTCGCAAGGCTTCGTCGTTGGTTCGATAAGCCTTCACTTTAGCTTGTATATTGCGTATATACTCGTCCAACTTTCTCTTCTTTTCCTCCTCGGTAGCATCGTCTGGTACATGCAATTCAGGCACGTTGAAGAGTCCATCAATGTCTTCGTTTTCGTCAATGTTTTCAATGTCTTCTCGTTGTGGCATGGATTTACCAGACTTGGTAATGATGCTCTCCAACTGCTTCCATCCTGCATCCAGCGCTGCCTCTATGTTGCGTGTCTTTTGCTGTGCTTCGGACAATCGCTGTGATTGTGCTTGTCGTGTCTCCAAGCCTTTTCGTGTGGTCTCTAGCTCTCGAACAACAGCGTTCACTTCTTCTTGCACTGATTGTAACTCTTGTTCTTTGGCTGTTAACTGAACACCGTATTCATCATCCAATGCATCGACAATTTTTTGTACCGCTATTTTGTCCGTTAGTCCAGCTCCTACATCAAGCATAGTATACACACTTACTTGCTACAATTTCCTTTCCTCGCTGGCTAGGTGTGTATGGTTTTTTTGCGTAGGACGATGGATAGGATAATGCTGTTTTAGAAGTAGACGTTTCTTCCATTTCAACATCCTGCACATCGCATACAACATCAGTCATGCCATCCATTGTAAAGTCATTCAGGCTATGCAAGCTTACCTTGACTTCTGCATAATCTTGCGAGTTCAGGCCCACTTGATTCTGAGCTGTGTTTGCTGCACCGGCGTGTGACAAGATATCCACCAGAGCCTGACAATCCAATCTAGCCGCAATATTCAAAGCAGTGTCGCCCAGCGAGTCTTGTGCATCCAAAAGAGATCGCAATTCCTCATTATCAGACGCCTTGATGTAGTCTATCAGAATCCTCATATAGTAAACAGCTGCATTGGTGCGACCATGAATACCAGCAGTCAAAGCAGCATGATGGAGCACACTGCGCTTCTTGTTATCCACAATGGTCATGCTTTCCTTCAATAAATCAAACACTTGAGGGAAGCTCGTGTTGTCAAAGTTGTTGGTCACCATCACGCCTCGCATCAATGCTGTTTCTCCTGTATAACTCGTGCAAGCAATGTTGGCTCCCTTATTGACCAGCAATTGAACTGTGTTGGTGCGTGCAAGGGCAGTAGCCCAATGCAATGCTGTATTACCTTGCTCATCAATCACCATATCAATGTTGAATCCGCTTTTTCCGTGCTGGTTCTTTAATAGATCAGGAATTTGGTCCGGTTTATCGGATAAAAAGATGGACATCAATACACTTCGATTGCGTTCGTTGGCAACTGCTTCGTTGATGGCTTCTTCTGTCGTTTGTCGTGGTGGAGCACGTTCTTCCGCTTTAATGCTGGGCATGTGAGATGTCGGTGTGTTGGTGTGGGCTGTAGATGCTGCTGCTGTCTTTGTTCTCTTACGAGGCGCATGAGCATCCTCGCTAGCAAGAGTAGATGCATCGTGAGGCTGCGCAATTCAAAGGTTAGAATAGCTCACTTTCCACTGAGGCGTTGCTACCAATACCTGAGCATTGCTATGAGCTGTAATATTCTTTCTTGCAACAAGCGCTTGTTCCTTTGTTAAATAAGCATCCTCTCCATTTTCAGCATTAGTTGCAGCCAAATCGAAATCAATGAGAGGAGACAGCTGCTCGTATACACCGTATTTGATGGCCAATTCTTTACTTTTATCACAAGGAATCCTATAAAACCTAGTGTAAGCGAAGCTAAAAGAGAGACATCAGACGAACCACGCCTACCAAGTGCCTTGATATTTTCCGTAGCCACCTTGCACCTTTTCATGCTCTCCAGGTAACACTTCTTTCTCTAAAATTTTTGTACGCTTGCCTTTATCAATACTGGCCACTTTGAGGATTTGCGTCGCATTCATGTATGAATCTGTTCTTCGTCGCATGATGGCAACGCCATTCACCACCATCTCAAATACTGGAACACCAGAATAAACAGCAGAATAGATACTTCCTACTTCTGCCATGGAACAAGTTGCTTGAAATAAAGAAGCAGATAACAACGCGCGTTGAAATTTTGCTTTTTTGGTGGAGACATACTGTACAGTGCCTCCGGTGCCAATTGACGCTTTTAGAAATTAGCTCGCACATTTGAAAATCTCAATTGGCGCTTATCTCAATTTTGCGCTTTTGGCAAT
>DF836485.1:57409-68996 GCA_000950595.1 Mucor ambiguus
CTGTCTCGATTGCTACCGTTGACTGGATCACTGAGGCTCTGAATTCTCGCTCGAAGAAAGCGGCGAGCACTAAACCACTCAAGGGATCCCTCCTACGTGCTTTAATACAATCACTGTTACGTATATGAAGCGGACGCAAGGCAAAGGCTTATAGTTTTGGTTACCAATTTGGGCTGTTAAAGAGAAGTTTTAAGGGCAGTTGCGATCTTCCATGGTAATAGCGCAATGTAAGAATAACAAGTTACGGGATCGAAAACACCATGGCCTAGGTAATCCTCGAAAATCAACTAGATACGCTACTTTACAGGTCGTAACTTTTTTTTAAGCTGTAAAAATCGGGTTTAAGCCCTGGGACAGTGAAATAGACACCATAAGTTTTTAGGTAGATCCGAAATTTGCCTCCAGCATCTATCAAAATGCTGTTCTGTATGTCTATTAAGCCAGTGTGTAGACTCACAATACACTTTAAGATGTACGCCAAAAGTTTCTCATCACATACGCTTCCTAATTATGTAAGATATCAAACAACCACAGCGTGAAACCCCTTGAAAGAGTTCCCAATGAAGCAGGCACCAGATTAAGCTGGTCTTCAGCCAGTAATCAACGTTCAATCTACCCAATAACATGATAATGGGAGGTGCAATTGGATGAACAGCTACGCCTTATAACATAAAAATAAAATGTCTATCAATTGACATCCTTGTCGAATATCATAGAACACTTCTTGCATCAACATCCGCTTTCTAAAATGACAATCAAATTCAGAATCTCCTTGTGATAAAGATTATCATTGTTTGATCCCATAACTTACGTAAACTAACTAAATTGTTTCATAAAAAAAAATTCAAGAGATCAAAATACTGATAGCTCAACAAAACCTTACATTAATACATCATATCAATGTGTGAGTGTCGGGTCCTTACCAAGCTTTCGTTTCCAGGACAAAACATATTAAAGCGAAACATCATTTTCGGAGACAGCTCCTTTAAACGTCATCTAAGTTTGGTCGTTATGGAGATGCTCGTCGAATAGGTGATTTGCTGGCAATAAGATGGTACGATTATCGTGGCACTATAGTGTTTCACCTAGGATTCATCGAGATATCGCATTTGTTACATCAATGCTGTCAAAGCGTAGCGAAATGTCGCATAAAGTGTTTGAAACCCACTTTTTCGGTTCAATTGCCATGTGAATATGCGCGACATTCATATCCGCTACATGCTAGGTCGAGCAAATGCCACTCATCTCATAGTTTCTGCTGACATTTGATGCATCATGCACGGTGCAGGGCACCGCCATCAAGTTTTTGACAAGAGATTTTTATATTTATCTGAAATATAGCCAATGATACATGCTTCGTTACTAGAATAATGAGGTAACACTTTCTCCAAGGGATATCATTTTCTAGCGCGCTGGACCCTGTGTTTTTTGCTGCAGCACTAATTTATTGAGGCATATACCTATTAAGGCTACTTTAAATTAAAAGACATTTGGCTCGCAAAAAGCAAAGCTGAGGCAAGTGTGCTTCTTGACCCCCCGACAACATATGCTATCCGATTGTTAGCTTCAATTGATTACATATAAATGCATTTGAAAAAAAGCAAGCCTAAGCCGTTGTCTGCATAATCAATTTACGCACAGACAGTATTGTTGGATCCTGTGCTACCACCTTGTCATTTCCATGTCTTGCGCTTCGTTGACACGATTATCTTGATAGATGCAACCACCCATATTAACTTTTTCAAGTTGCGAGAAGTGAAACAAGCTTTATTAAATACATTACAAACATACAGCACTATTGTATTGCTAGCACATAAAACATACAATCCCTGTTTTAACGACTTGAATGCGGCTGATTGCGCGCTATTAAAGGATCAACACTATTCTACATATCATACAGCTTGCACATCTGGCTAATTGATTCTCGTCATGTATGAGTATGTTAAAATTTCTAGACAAAATGCTGTAGATGGGTCTTTATGTAAATGTACAATATGAATATGAGAATGATACATGTTTATTTACAAGAGAAATATAAGAGAAGAACAGAAATAACTAAGCGTAGAATCCTCCCACAGAAACAGGTGGCTCAGATGTAGCTAAAAGCGTTGCACTGTTGTTTAATGTCAATGCCATAGATGTAGAAGTAGCATCAGGGTAACAATAATAGGAAGAGGTGGAATAAGGTAGAGCAGATGGAACAACCATGGTAGAGCTTAGGTTATGGTGCAATTGCGAGTGTTGTTGCGAAGGTAACAATGGCGTGGCTACTGTATTAGGAGCATCCAGGAAATGAATGAATTTGCTGGTTTCTTCGTTTTCATTCATGAGATTGACCAGGTCTTGCTTTAATTGAGTGCCTTTGAGTGTATGACGGAGGTATCGAGAGGCCTGTTTGTTTTCTGTGAAATCACTACATTGTACCCATTGATCTTCGGTATCATCTTGCGATTCCATGTAGAAAAGAGGTGGCTGAGACATGTAAAAGTGGATATCAGATGTGCAATCACCGTTGCTATCAACTGACGGTGTGTATTCTATGCCTAGCATGCTTGTCAGTGGGATTTCGACCTTGAAACGCGAGCCACCCTCTGTAATGAACCATACGAACGCTCGTTGTTCAGCTTTGTAGAGACATATCAAATCGTTTGCATGAAGCTTGAGTCGATGCCATGTACCAATAGTCAATGTAGTAGCATTAAAGTAGTTGCTTCCAGTATCGCTGTCTTGACTAGCTGTTGAAAATGGAACAGCTATCATTAGCTTAGAAGGGTTCACAGTTTTACCGCTGTCTAGGGATGACACGTCTTGAGAAGCACTGCTTACAGCCTCGCTAGAACCAATTTCTGAAATGAGGCAGTTTAGTATTATGTAATTTGAGCAATTAATCATGAAACTTACTGGGAGACGGAGAGATCCAAATGCCGGACTCATTAAGAGGAGTGGATTCAGCCGTTGCGTCGGTTTTTTCAGTATTCAATTGTTTAGAGTCGTCAAAGTAGGAATTATTAGAATGGATGTTCTCTCTGTTAGGGCTGAGCGAGGGAGACATTTGCCCGTGGACAAAATCAGGGAAATCTTCTGACAGTACATGCTTCTCGTTGAGAGAAGCCAAGTAATTCAGTCCGCTATTACCAGCGTCGCCGAATTCCGAATGAAAAGAGGGTAGCGTATCAGTTGTCGAGTTCATATCGTCGACTATTGTGTGCGATAATGTGTTGAAAGATGGCGGCATGCTTTGTCTGGACATTCGAGTGGAACTCTCCAATACAGGATAGCAAGGCGAGACGGACCAGTTAGACATGGAGGGAAACCGGTGCTGTGGAGCCATTTGAGGAAGACCAAGCCCGGAAGAAGGAGGAGGAGTTGCACAATCATTTGGCATAAATGGCTCAGGACCAGGAGTTGGAAACGAAGACCGAGCCAAGTCATTTTGATGTCCGTAGTAAGGAGCAGCATCCACGCTTTGAGCTCTTGGTAGTGACACTCTATTACGCATGTAAAGAGGAGAGCAGTAAAAGGGTTGCTGTTGTTGATGTTGCTGATGATGATACTGTAATGGGATCATTGAAGGTGCTGCACCAGAGGGACCATAAGGAGACATCATACCGTGCGCGTATTGTTGCTGATGATAGTGATAAAGCTGAGCACGTATAGCAGCTTGCTGCATTTGCATTTGAGCTCTCTTTTGCATATGCTTCACTTTAGCTCTTCTATTTTGGAACCAGATTTGAATTGATCTCTCGCTCATGTTCAATTGCTCGGCTAGTTGCTTTCTGAGTTTGCTGTTTGGACTGACATTGACAGCAAATGTGTCTTCAAGCACGGCAAGCTGCTCTGCTGTAGCTCTGGTTCTTTTTCTCACATAGGAATGATGGTGTTCAATGTCATTGGGACGATTCATTGAGCTTTCATCTGTTGATTCTATGGGATTATTCATAATGACAGGAATGTTGGTATATGATAAAGAGAAATGAAAGGTATAATGTTGGTATAGAAGATGAGCTAGATATATTATATAATGCAAGGAAAAGAGAGAATGAATTAAAAAATGACAGCTCTTTAAATACACCTGAAAATTTAGTGCCAATGTTGTCTTACATGTTGCATTTGATATCGAAAAGCATGGCAAATGTCAGATACGATCCCCGAGAACATGATGCTGATTAAATGGTAAAAGCAGATCCGAGCTGACTCTATTTCCTCCATTCCATATTACAAGCTAGAGCTATCAATATCCTAGAGTAATTTTTTAATGCACAATATATATCTAAGACATTGGGTTGCAAGTAAACGATAACTATGCTACTAGAGCGAGTGATTTTTTTAGATCAAAATATGGGAATGCTTCATAAGATGAGCATAATACTATTATACGTCAAAAAAAGACAGCGAATGGCCTGATTTAATTTGCATCATTGAAGGCTAAATCAAAATGGCACTCACTGCCGAATTGCCTCCGTCTGAATCGAGTCATTTTTCTCTGCCCCCATTCTTCCCTTTGCCATTGTAACTAGATCAAATGAAAAAAATAATAAACCAGCCCATGTTCTGCTAAACATTTCTGATCAATTGATTCAGCTTTTCTTGTTTAATTGCAATTGCAACAAAATTTGATTTCTAATCGTGATTCACTGAAAAATTGCTTCCGGGATTTCCACGTATACCGTGGTTTTGGTTCTTTGTTTGCCAATCTCTTTTTCAAACAGGAATATCGCTTCATTATATCTGATTTGGAAAGTGCCCACGCGAGATTTGAAGCTGAGAGAGTACTCATGTCACTAAAGAGTCGTCGCTTCTTCAATGTTAATTAAGGTAAACTCGGATTGACATCGTTGGAGATATTTTTAACATTGTATTTGTTGCTTGCATGAGCAATCGGCTTGTTGTTTAGACTATCCATTACCTGATCGTGAAATACTAGAATAAATCGATCACTTTTCGATGTGTTTGTAGACTCATTCTGAGGTTCCTCAAGTGAATTCAACGTATTTGATATCATTTCTAAGAAAGTATTCATGTATTTAGCAGGAAAAGCGGGTTGATGCTTGCATTGTACGCTAAACAATTTTAGCATGACAACGAGAGCGTTCCCATGGTTACAAGGAACTCAGTGTCTCTCTTCGGCCAGGTACGAGACATTCATGCAAACAAGTCTCTGTCTGTCAATGGTTTTATAATAAGCGTTGCGTAAGTTTTATTATTTAAGTTTTTATGCCTTGAAAGGACCCAAATAAGTACGTTTTCGCTGAAATAGGACTAGATGCAATTGCAAACTTTTGTGTAAATGCTTCATTGTTTTACCATCGATTTTTATAACTGCTCTCAATACAACATCTGATTGAACAAGGATCTGCAAAAGATTACTTATCCAGGCAGCAGCGAGTACCTTTGGGTATCTGTTCCTGTTGTAGTACTGAAGCCTATTTAGAATTGACAGCTGTCAGTAATTTGGCATCAAAACGGAATTCAGGTTTTAGAGGCGAGAGTAGCATATCTAAAGTAGATCTCTAGAAACTATGGTGTGATCAACAGCAAGGCTTAATGTGTATATGGATGTTGCTCTGACTCATAAAAACTGAAACTGCCATACCGAGCAGCAGACCATGAAGCATCAAGTTAAAAGGTCTTCCAGTCTAACTTGCATTATCAAAAGAAGCTTGGTAAATTGCAGCATGATAGTAGAATATATTTTCTTTAGACATTTTCTTTGCATTAATTCCCAGGTCATAGAACTGACCGCTCCTGTAGATATCGATTGTTAGCTTTGTGAGGTGTCCTCTATACTACCCCACATGGGATTTGTAGTTGAATCAAGTGGTGTATTGTCAACTGTGAGAGTAATCTAGACCACTGATGGACAATTTATTAAATTATGCGTCAAAAAGATAATGCAACATCTTGTGTGTCTGTGCATGTTTGCCTCAGTGAGATCGGTATCAAGCGAGTTGACAGTAGCTACGATCTTCTCGGCGGTGCCGATAACATGAAACATACGTAGAGTACGCCTTGGGCAATGTTGTTTTGTTAACCTCACAAAGATTCATGCTTTATATATACCAGACTCAAAGATAGGTAATGCTAGATGCAACGCTGTGTTTAGCGCGCTCCTACCATGCAACTTCAATACGGAAAATCTTTTGGGACAATAGCATCCAATTTACTGTGCTATATTCAATTTTTGATCAAACACAGGCTAAACTCATGTGTGCCTGGTACGTTATGAGGAATTTCATCTCGAAATATATGTATACGGTGCTAACCACGAATCTTGATAAGAATCCTCTCAAAATACCTCAACAATCGCTAATTCAAACAACCAGCAACGATTATCTGATTGCACTAGATATTGATTCAAGGATAATAGGTTGAATTCAATAATGATGTAGTAATTTCAAAAAATGATGTACTTCTTGAACACTTTTATTCTGGTAGAAGATTCTGACTTATCTTTTGGGCAGCCATCATGCAATATGCGTTGTGTTAACAAAGAAACTACTATAAATAAAGGTTTTACATTCATTTCGATCAATTAAGCTAATGTTTCCATTTAAACAATTGCCACATATCAGAGTGAAACCATTTTCTGTGGTGTTTCATGGTTGAATCATCAACTGCAGGATCTTGTAGTAACAAATTTAATTTAAGCGGGAGTTGCTTAAAGAAGCAAATCGATGAGACATCTGATACACCCTTCCTGCCATAACACGGGTTCGTTTTTTTTTGCTACTCAAGTATCCATGACAGCACTGTTCATAATAAGCTCTTACTTGTCATGGGTTTTTGTTTGCCGTTTATTAAATTACACATGTCGCGAGCGTGAAACTGTTGTACATTTTGACTAAGAATTCACTAATTGAAGCATGTAAATTTCGTTTGGTTGGAGCATTAGCAATGTAGCCAATCTTACCATATTAATCAATAGAAAGCACACTGAGCTTTTGTGGCATCCAAGTAGTATCTTCTCGTATGAGTAAATGGTATCATCATCTTCTCTCTTCGTCTTCTGTGTCACGTTAGACCTAAACCATTGTCTCTCTGAATATGCTCAAGACACCATTTAAACACTAGCAATAGCGCTATAAATACCATCTTCCAAGGAACTTATATCAAGGCAAGAAACGCTTGAACCCTCTTTTTATAAAAAGAGTCATCTTACAAAAGTAATTACATGCCATGCAATAGTTTAGTGCAACCTTGATTCAAGGCTTATAGTCTTGGATGATGAGAAAAACAGAAAGCCATTAAGGTATAATGCTCAGTAACACAAATCGTCAGTGAAGAAACGCTCTTGCTTTTTAGCACATCATGAGGTGAATCCCATACAGCAGTTGGTCGATTTATTGTAAATAATACCCCTCGAAACTATTAGATTCAAACGATCCTGTTTCGCATGAGTCCAAGCTGTACGAAGCTACTGCTCCATCATCATCAAGTACTCTCCATTGTTGCACTTGTACACAGACTACTGCCTTGTAGTACCAGTTTCTATGCATTTATTTCGTATGTATGATGCTATATTGCTGAGGGATGCTATGTTGAATGGAGAACAGAAGGAAATGGTATTTTCGGCCAGAATAAACAAGTTTCATGATCGACATAACGTTTACATTAAAGTAGCAGAAAAGAGAAATTTAACGAGTTTTGCGTACGTAAATGATACAAACATTCTATTGTAAATTTTAGCGATGTACTGGAACTTCTGTATTAGGCCATTCCGTAAAACCGGACCTGATTAAGTATAACGAGGCTCAAAGGTGGGATCAAATCATCATTGCATCTGGTAGATAAATATATATTAATAGTAACGACAACTTGCTCGTATACGATACGCATGAGCAGCTTTGGTAATTTTGTTTATGAGCAGGTTATATCAGGAATGACAGATAAATACTGACGTGGAGACATCTGAGAAGCAGTACATTAGGAACAAGAGCAGAATAGATGCCTCAGAATACTTTCATATGATTTAAAATATAAGCAACTTGGTAATTTGACACCTAAACTGCATGTACACATCGTATAAACAAAACATTCATATAGTGTATACAATTCAAGCGTGCGCAAAACCAGAGAAACACAAGGTGTAACAAAGGTACCACCTTACACATTTTGTGTTCATATGATCTAAGCGATAAAGGTCATTTGCCGCATCCATGTATACTTGCCTACTATTTATTAATTGCATTAAAATGAATGTTTATCTTTGCTTCTTTTTTCCCTAATAAACGCAAAAATGAACCGTCAATTCAACACACCTTCTCCTGTCGTGTTTCCATCAGCTTCCCCTACACCTAAATTATACAGCACACCCAGCAAGAAACTACCACAAGTGCAAGCATGGCAAGACAATATCGGCATCGAGTCCGTACCACCACAACAGGGCATTTACCAGCACCCATTTGATCATCAACAGGCTCCACAACAATACAATTACAGCAGCAGAGAAAAACCAGCACATCAGCAGCATACCACTTCTATTTCTCCATTGTCCGTCATGATGGAAAGCGATACCCTGCTGGATGATGAAGATATATCTTCTTACAGGTTCAGTGAAGACGAGTTTCTGTCTTCTATTATATCATCTTCTACTGCTTCGTCAAGACAATCATCCCCACTCCATCAGCGTCATCGTCTGCGTCGACCTGTCTCCTACACATCGCCTTCACCTTTACAACAGCAAAAAATCATGGAGGAGGAGCAGCATCAAGAAATTGAAGAGAGGCCAATTATAGGCATCCCATTTGAACCAGCACCCAATGTGGATCCAATTCATGAAAGAATGCCTACAAGACGATTCTCTTTTAGCAATGATACGGCCGCCCATGCCAAAACAACGAACAGTAACAGTAGCGGCAGCAACACTAAATTCGGTTCATTTATCTCTCGATTCAAAAAGGCTGCGACTTCTGGAAGATCCACATCATCTTTGTTTAAATAAAAAAATTCTAGATGTCTTGTTTATTGGAATCTTCTTAATCCTTCTTTTTAAACTTTTTGGGATTGGCAGTATGCTTGGTATTGGTTGCAAGTGCTTCTCCATCATCAAAATCAGCAAAATCATCGAAATCATCGTCTTGCTCTTCAGGGTCGTCTTCGTCGTCGATAGCAAAATGTTGATGATGCTGGTTGACATTGTCATCCTCATCCTCGTCTGCTTCAAACAGCATGGGGGTTTCAATAACCAATTCATCCCTGTGTTATATACATAAGTAAAACTTGTTTGGATCCCCACCGCATAAAAACTTACAGTTCATTAGATTCATCATTATCGCCCAAACGGAATTTACGTCGATTTGCGCTGGCTGATTTACCACGGTTCAATAGATTTCGGACAAAGCCAAGCAGCGAGTTCTTGTTACTATGGACACCTTCTCGCACTTGTTGAGGTGCACCGCCAAATTCATCTGCTGCTGATGCCGAAGGTCGTCTGCTGCCACGACACCAACAACAGCAAAGAGTCAGCGCAAATAAGATGACAATAATTAGTGTGCTAGTTCCCCAACTATAGTACTGGCTCCATTTATCTTCAGGCATAAGCTCACCCTCCTCTAACTCATCTTGCGAGTTGGTATCTTTTTCAGTCTTTGTGCTGGAAGGCACTGGCAAAGAGGGTGTTGGCGCTGGTTTAGTAGTGGGTGTGGTAATGGGAACAGTGCCTTCGCCTACTTGACTGAGTCTGCCCTTAACGACATTGTCGCCTACTTGCATGAATCGATTGATCATGTCCAGACATTCAATGGGTCGATCGTAAGGCACCATATGGCTTCCGTCCTTGATCAACACATAGACTAAATTGCGCTCCTGGGTATAATAACCAGCCAGCTTGTTGTCAATCTTCCATACTTCCTTCTTGGTATTCTTACTGAACCCTCTTGATCCATTCCAAGTCATATTTCCAATCAAATACTCTGTACCGACGTAGTTACAAATCAAATCGTATTCGCCACTGAATAAAAGCACGGGTATTTCCTCGAGAATACCGGGTAATAGCTATGCTTTCGTAAGTCCTTTACGATGGGTGTAAATGCACTCTAACGTCCCACTTACATAATATGCAGGTTCGCTTTGATCACCATGTAATTCCGCAGATACCAGTGATGTGCATTCCTTCCAGCCTAGTATCTGTTTGTCTGCATGCACAGCTGTCTTTAACTCGGCCAACTGTCAATAGTTATAAGTAACATGAAACCAGCAGATCAGACTGACCGACGACATACTCTTAGATACTTTGTCACATCGTCCAATTCATAAGGCCATGATAGCCCGCATTCTGGATAAGATTCCTCCTTGAGACGAATGTCGTACATGTTCATACAAATCTTGTCACCAGCCTTGTTTCTACACACGCCATGAGATGTTGTCTTCAATAATCAAATTCCTCGTACTTACTCATGTGTACTACTGTCAATCACATCTGTCAGAATTCGCTCACATGAATTGACATGGATGGTCTCCTTGTCTTTGATATCGTTCTGACAATTCTTCAAATGTGCCGAGATGATGGGCAATCTGTCCTTGTCTACCAAGTTGTTTTGCACACTGAAATCATAATAAGCATTGTATTGGTGCTCTGCTGAGATCCAGCCATTGCCAATAGCGATGCCTTTGAGATTGTATTTGCCGTGTTCCTTGTTTAATTCCAGCATCCTTGATGCAAAATAAGGAATATACGTGCCAGCGTAACTTTCTCCAGCAATGTAGAAATCTTGTTGAGCAAGGTGAGGGAATGCAATGAATAATTTATCCACAAACGTAACAAAATTCTCAGAGATTTGACTCATATTATGCATGTAGCTGTCTGTGTTTGCAAAACTGAAGCCAGTGCCTACAGGCTGATCCACTAAAAGGGCATCTGCATTAGTCACGCTCTAAGTGCACCATGACAGTTTCTTACAGTAGACATTGGTGGCATAGTTCTGCCATCCTCCTTCGTTGACTGACAGTGACAGATCAGGATTTACGCGAAAAGGTCCGTTCTCTAGAAAGAGGCCATCCATGCTGAACAGGAGAAATGTGTTAGACCCCGCATAAACTAAATCTAATACCTCTCCCTCTCTTCACTTTTACCTTGAACAGCCAGGCCCACCATTTAGCCAAACAATCTAGAAGAATGCTTCAGTCCAATTCATTTATTTGCCTGTGAATCACGGTGGATGGTTACTAGTTTCTCGTCGTCAGACTTGATCTCGTTTTCAATCATCCAAAAAAACAGATTTGCATTCGTCTCGCTTGAAATCTCAATGTGTCTGTATGGAGGGGCGATATAAGAGTTGGCTTGTGCCCTTCTTATTCAGATCTACGAGAGACTTACCCTGCATACTGCGTAAAGTTCAATGTACTGATATCGATGCCAGGCAACGATGTTACTTTATACTCCTCAGCTATTAGGCAAATACGGGCTTGGCTTAATGGCCTGATTAGGTTTCATTCATGTTTCTAACTACCGTTTTGTGCTGCTGCGAGCGATACTCCACTGAATGCGAGTAGCCCATACAAGATACTACGCATGCTGATATTTATTGAGTATTAGAATAAAGATAAAAAAAGGGAAGAAGAAAAAAAAAAAAAAAAAAGAAATGCAAAA
>DF836484.1:42237-53554 GCA_000950595.1 Mucor ambiguus
AGGCTCTCCATCTTCTGGAAGCACTCGAATTTGCTCGAGGCCTCTTGCCTGATGCCTTCGGGCGTTGGGTCTAGTGGGGTTCCGCCTGCGAGGGGGTTATTCATTCCCTGCCTTCGGGCCAAAAGTACAACATGAATGAAAAATTCAAAAAATAGTATAATGTCTGTGCTATTGCATTTATGCGTTACTTATTTAATTCTGCCATTACTTGTTTTGCTTTTCATATATATCATGAACATTTCGTTCAATTAAATAATCCAAGCTCTCAATTCACTCATACGTCAAATATCAAAATACACGAGCTCTCTGCTATACAAGATGTGATTTGCTCATTGATACATACATTTTGCTTCAAGTATTCCAATCAAACTGATCTCATTATTTCAGGCTTTTACTAAAAAATTCAGTGATCAGAACCATAAACTCGGTGAATATCTACACAGGGATAGGTTCAAGTATCTTGGCAGATGTGGATGGAGGTGTAGCGCTATTGAGTTTAGTAGCGCCGTCGTGGGAGACCTTTTGATGACAGGATCCAAACCCTTTCGTTGAATAAGGCTATCGTGGGTTTGCTTGTACAAGTTTCACCCACCACGAGTATCTTGTGTACAACTCAATGCGACAGTCCATCATCTTCTCGGGCGCTACTCCACTACGACGTGGCCAGCGCAACTATCAGTCAATTCACTCATCGTAGAAACAATCAGAGAATTATCCATAGCAATAAAATAATCCACTTACGTTGTCACTGAAATCCATTTCAGCTTTAAGTATATTTGAATACAACGGGCCTATAGCACTGGTAGGCACAGATCAGTTGGTTCAAGGAGAGTGCCATTTTGTTTAAGCTGTAAAGCAACCCTCTGCTAGTCGTCAAATCTTTATTTAGAATGATTTGTTGAACAACTTGGACAACTTATCAGCGGGTATCATGTCAAGAATGTTTTCAAAGACTGTAGTGCTTCTCGACAGAAGCTGATTTATACACCATCTGATTTTGAGTTGACACAGTTGCAGCAATTCTGACATGACGATTAAAATTGATTATACGCACTGGAATTTGATATTACACACAGAGCACAAGTATAAATTACGGCAATAAAATCATAGCTCATGACATGTTTTGAATGGCAGTTAATTTGAAAAAGCAGATATAGTCTGTGGCATGTCTCGTCCATTTAACTCATGATTATACCAAATGCCTTTTCTCCGTAAACCATACATTTATGCAACGCGCGCTTGCTTTCTTTGTCTGAAAGGGTAGCAGCAATGCTGTCCGTGACTCTTTGCACTGACGGCTTTTTCAACATGCCCAACGCGCTTTTCACAGCATACTGACCTTTTTCTTCTTCACTATCTATACAATACAAACATGTCTACAACTGTTGATCGTGAAAAGGTATTTCCAGCAGGAGCAATGTTAGCAGAACAAACAAACTAATATACTGCTCATGTTAGGATTGCCCCTTCTTGTTGAGAATCTTTTATCGCAATGGTGGACATAATTTGTAAGCTTTTTGCAATCCAAAATGTCGATGGAGCATGTACACTGACGACAGACGTGTGATGTAGAAATAACCAATACACTGTGGATTCAGTACCCAGCGATGAACTTAGCATCTACACATGGTAAGAGTGATGACTGCGTTCAACATGCCAGGTGTGTGTGTGCAAGAGCCGAGAACTAAACCTGATACTACAGGAAAAATGCTACGTTGGAAGAAATTGCACAGCTGATTGAGCATGTCATTCCTGAAGCAAGAGACCCCGATGCACGTCTTGCATTTCGATTAGTGTATCTCGATAGTGAACGTGCAAGATACAGCAGCCGAGATATCGGTCGTGTTGTTCCAGCCAACCCTACAGACGATCATAGCAAGACCTTGGATGAATGCAAATTCTTTATTGGCGATTATTTGGACGTTGCGATATTCATTGGGCCACCCGCATCTATCAGACACAAATATGGAAACAACAATGCTAGACGTTCATCAGGACATGGAAGAGAGGGAGGAGATCGATTCAGTGGACGTTTAGGTTCAGCAGCAGCAGCAGGAGGTGGTGGACCTGACAGAGGCAGAAGAAACTTTGGTGGTGGACATAATGGACCTTATAATAACAACAGCGGCAGATATGGAAGACCACCACAAAGAAGAGGGGATCGATTCTAAGAAGCCAAATAATAATAAAAAGACCCGAATTGTGTGTATATTGACCAAAGCCCTTGTTTTTAATATGTCATACCGCTGTTTCTGTGCTTTTCGCCCCTGAAGACCATATAATTTACATATGATATATCCTAATTGAGGCATGATTGCATTTGTCCAAGAGGAGGAGGAGGGAGAGAGAGAGAAAGCTATCAGCAAAGTGTGGAAGATGGGGGTGTCTTACCCCTTCTTTCCTCCTCCTCCTGTGCCACTATATCTATAAAAGCAGCCTATTTCATGGATCATGCATTTCATTGCGTCCTTTTCTTTATGTTTTACCAGTTTTTCATACTCGTCAACCTTTTCGTCTACAGTGTCGTTGCTGGCAGTTCAGCATCGTTTAGCGGTAGCAGTAGCTGCACAGGACCTATCCAAGTCAAATCCAATCAAGATGTAGATGCCCTGAGAAACTGTCAAGTCGTTGACGGATCCATTGCCATCCAAAACCTATCATCATATGGAGACATCATCAACCTATCTCAACTACAACAGGTGCATGGCGACCTTGTGTTTGAAGGCAATGGGGACTTGACACAAGTTGTCTTGGCCAGCTTGAAGCAAGTGGATGGAAAACTCATCTTTCAGAACAACCGACAGCTAGAGCGACTCGACTTGACCCAACTGACATCTGTTCAATCACTTGACATTTCAGTTGGGCCTGCGCTCCATGCCATTTTGTTTCCCTCAGGATTATCTCAGATTGATACCTTGACAGTGACAGATACTATTGCCACAAAAATTGAAGGACTGACAACGAGCAAGATCAAAGATGTGCATATTGCCAACAACAAGTACCTGAAAGACATTAATATGAATCACCTACAGCAAGTCAATGGTGTCATGACCATTGCAGCCAACTCGCCCAATCTCACGCTCGATGTAATGTGTACATATTCAAGCCCGACTATATACAAGTATACTAACCCACACACACACACATCCACACATCCACAAACACATTGAATAGCTGTCGTCTTTGTCCAATATTTATCAAGGAGACTTTAGAGATTTAGCGCAACTCATTGGTTTGAACAGGGTGCATCAAATCACAGGAGACCTGTCATTTGTAGCCAACTCGTTTTCATCGCTCTCTTTACCCAATATCACGCAAATTGCAGGCACATTGACAGTGTCCAACAACCTGCTGCTCAAGAACCTCTCTGTCCCTCAATTGCAGATGCTAGGAGGCGCACTCTCTCTGGCCAACAACACGCAATTATCCAGTGTTGATGTACCCAAGTTACAGGAAGTGGATGGCACTGTAGACATTACTGGCAATTTCGACAAGGTGGCATTGCCCAGTCTTGTTGATGTGCGAGGTGGACTGAATGTGCAAACCTCCAGCACCCAATTTTCCTGCGATGATGGCGTCAATAAACTACAAGGCGGTGTCACCAAGGGCCATGAGTTTACCTGCAAATCCAATGTGTCGCATCCCACATCAGCCATCAACCACAACGGTACTTCCACCAGCGATGATACCACTTCCTCTGCTAATAAACAGCACACCATAACAACCCACATGATACTCACTAGCAGTTTTATTATTTCCATCTATTTACTCAGTCAATAAAAACCTCATTTTGAAATTGGGAAAAGACGTAGAATTTCATTGAACATGGCAGTACAATCACCAACGAGTTTGATGCTATGGTCGACCCAGCCTTAGCAATTTTGCTCAGGGGCCTCAAGAGTACGCTGCCCAATTGATTCCTCATTTCCTCTAACGGCTAGGCACTCCTCATATTTGGGTATGTGGTCGTCACTTTGCGATCGACTCAAAGTTACTTCTCCCTTTCTCTTTATCAAATCAATCCTCTCTCCATCTGGCTTTTACCAAATTGACGCACGAAATTCATTTGTTTGTTTTACGAATTTAATTTAATTTTTACAAAATTGGAGTGAATAAACTGTACAAGAAATGCTTAAATTCTTCTATCCAAAACACTGTGCAATTCGTTGGCAGGCTGTTCCAAGGTACCCAACAGTTTACGAGCAGGAGCCTCAATGACACCCACGACTTGAGCTCTCAATTGGTCAAGAGGAGGCAGTTCAACAACCTTCAAGACATCAGCCTGTGTCAACAAGACGTTGTCCAATTTACCACCCAACAAGAGCATCTTTTTGTTCTTTGCTAACAGTTCGACAGATTTCTTCAACAAATCAGGGTTTTCTGCATCGGCCACATTGGTGGATAACACACAGGTAGGTCCACTCACCAAGGGCTCCAAGTTGGCGAATTTCGTCTCACGCAAAGCAGCAGAAAAGACGCCTGATTTCAATACAGTGAGCTTGGGTAAAGCAGATCCACCAGGTAATTCGCCCAATTGTTGTCTAATGTGAGTGAATTCCTTGACAGTCAAGTTGTTGTGTTGAAAGATAAAGACGACTCGGTTGTTTTCGATAATGTCGCTATACTTGTTGTGAAGAAAGGTACGTCTAGGAGGATGAACTGCTGCTTTTTTCTCGGTGGCATCTGTAATACGACAATGTTAAATAGACAAATACATGGTCAGTTTGTTTCATTACTTACAAGTACGCAAACAGGGGGTGGCTAAACCAAGTCTGGTGGCATTGACAGGCTTCAAATTACGGACAAATGTACTGCTGACTGGAAAAAGGCATTATGGTGTCTCGGTTAGCTGAAGCTCCCAATGAATAACTCAGTTGTGCTGTATAGATACCTGATCTCAAAGACATGATGTGAAAGTGTGGAGAAGAGTGTCAAGATGTAGAGAAAATAAAAAATATGAATTCCAACGGGGTTGTTTGAGAGGGGATCCCGAAAGAGCCTTCATTTTGCAAGGTCACAACAGGGTCTTTTTACACCTCAAATGAGTGGCCAATGAGCCAGGTTGGATTCGCTCAAAATGTGATGGAGTCCGCATGAATATCCAGGTTGTGCGTTGCAGCGCTTTCAAGAGAATAACATTGCGAATCAGATCCAATGTGAGGTACATGTCTTGAGTATAAACAAGGCGAATCCATGGAAACAAATGGAACAAAGGTGCAAAATCATCGTCTACATATTGAAATGGCTTTCATCCTTCGCCGACTGAATCGAACAGGGCGTCCTAGATTCGGCATGTGCTTTTATATAACAATTTGCAAGATGGCATCATACGAAGCATGGTGGATCACACATTACTGTATATACTACTGATATGCTCGGTGGATAAACTGTATGATTGATCAAAAGGGATGCGTTTCCTCTCGCTGCCTCCTCCTCCCCTTGTAAACAAATTCCGATTGCTCGTCGTCTTCTCCCACCACCACTCACCCACCACCAACAATTATTTAAAGAAGGTGGCCTCCCAAAAATTAATTTTTTCTCTTTTTTTTTCTCTTCCTTTTTTCCCCCTACAACACATATATACCTCATACAATGGCTCGTAAGTAAACACATCAAGAAATCAATGTTTTGCCATAAAGAGTAAAATTTCATTAAGCAGTCTTTTTCTAACAGGTGGTAACCAAAGAGAACAAGCTCGTGCAAAGAACTTGAAGAAGAAGGAAAAGGAACAAAAGGGCAAGTCGAATTTGAATGGACAAAGCATCAACCAAAAGAAGGAAAGGTAAATTGTGATCAAAGTGGAGGGGAGAGAGAAAGAGAGACGGACAGCGTAGTAATGGCAATTTTGATGGTTTCTAGTGATGCTGCCATCATGCGTGCTAAACAAGAGGCTGCTCTAGCCAAGAAACAAGCTGAAGCTGCCACTGGAGCAAGTACTGTCAAAAAATAAGGCATGGAAGTCATACATATCACACACCCACATCTATATACAACAACATAGCAAATCTCCATTTCACTAATAGTTAATAAACATCTTTTTTTATATATACTCATTTGGGGGGTTTGTTTTTATCATGATACTCCTCTTGAATTTGTATAGAAGTTTCGAGCAAAAATCACAAGCGGATGGGACTTTGAATTGGATCATTTACATATTGTATCAAGGTACGTACAGACAAGGAGAGTATATGAAAGAAGAAGAAGAAGAAAAAAGGTGAATGGGATTGGTACCTGATTTTCTAGTTGCTCTCTCAAATTCAGTGTATGTCTAGCTGAAAAGTGGTCCAATGTTCAACATCTGAAACTAAAATATCAACGTCAACGACAAGATCTGTACATGACGAAAAATACGTATAGAACCGCCAAAGTCTATGACATTAACTACCCCATATGGCAAAATAGCATGCGATCGCGCAGAGATGAGGCTTTTAGAAATGTGTTGGCGGAAAGAGCGCATTCAAAAGACTTGAGATTCATGGTAATTGTGAAATAGATTGCGAACATGTGGTATCCATGGATGTCGGTGCGAATTGAGCCTCAATGTACGCATCACATATAGATGCTATCCAATACGATAGATATCCACATCTATTTGCAAAGAAGAAACAAAGTAAAGAGAGAAAAGAGGTGTTACAAGATACATTTTGCGAGATTATTGGGGTTTCTTCAGTATGCGATCCGACATTTCGATATAAACTCCTAAAAGAGGAACTTTTTGTGATCTTTGAGTGAATAGAGATCAAGTCTATATGTAGCTTTCACTGAAATGTACATCTTGTTTTTTACATTTTGTTTCTCACTGGCTTCCATGCTCCCAAATAATGGAATACGATGGCGTCAAATTAAAGCAATTTGATCGTCCAATGTTCTATTTCCGCTTTTGATAACAAGACATTTCAAAACTCATTTATCTGCCTTCTATTAATAGGCACATCAACTTGATTCTGCATCAGATATTTTATGCCTCTCCTTGATCTTATGGCTACTTTACTAGCTCTTTTCTGCGTATCAATCCAACGAACATTGATGCGATGTACACTATAAGCACTCAAAATAAGAAAGAGATCAAACAGTAATATCAAAGGTTGTTTCTGGTTCATCTCCGCCGTTTAGGCTTTTGGTTGTTGCGATATGATGATTAAACTCACCTCCTCATTTTTTCCCTCTTTCTTTTTTCTCTTTCTTTACTCCTGTGTTCCTCTCTCTTTTTTCTTTAAATTATGTTTAATTTAATACGGAATGCATTCAGTAAAACCGAAGTGGACTCAGAGCAGGAAAAGCGTAAAAGTAAAACCATCTATACATTGATTTGTACTTGCACAGATCGCTGATTTTTTTTTCAATTAGTTGTGTTAAACGTCTATGATATGGTAACTGAACAATAACAGACACAGAGGAACTTCCATGTGATTGACATGAAAACCGTGTGTGTGTGTGCGTATGTATAGTTGCAACCTGGATTCATCACAAATGTTGGTTATTGCTTGGGCATTGGTAACTTGAAAATCGTGAACCGAAAATTCATACAAGCGTTGCTAATCCAAAAAGATCAAACCAGGTATTTATCATTCCGGAATTGAAATTGGAGAGCACGAGTATTGTTTTGGAGGGCATGATTATGAGCACGTTACAGGTGTGTTTATGGTACAGCCCAAGATTGGACCTCAGGGGCTCTTGTTCAAGTAAGATGCTTGTTTCTACCCGGTAAAGCAACAGGATGCTCATAGATCATCATTCCCAATAGGCAATCAATTAACATGGGATACACCGATTTATCACAACAGCAAGTGGATAAAGTACTGCAAGAAATATCAAAGGAATACGTAGGCACATCTTACAAGTTATTGACAAGGTAAACGATACGCACTCTTTAGCAAAAAGGTGAATGTTGACACAGCCCAAAGAAATTGCAATCACTTTTCTGAGGATCTCTGCAGGCGACTGACAGGTAAACAAGCTCCTGGATGGATCAATCGGGCAGCAAAATTAGGCACCATGTTCCCATGTGTCATACCAACTGAATGGGTTGAACCTCCCGAGGCCACAGCTATTAGTAAAGTATACGATCTTGCTTACAAGAGGGTGTATTTTACTCATTGGTAATCTGTTTGTAGAATCAGAGGCTTCAGGTTCTCCTTCATCGTCCTCATGCTCGTCCAACACACCATTGAAAAAGCCAGCAACATCATCTCCTCCATTGCCAGCAACAGCTGCCCCACCCTCCAAAGTGTCTACCACCACGACAACGCCCGTTAAAATGAAACGATTGTCCTCTCCACCTTCTTCGCGTCGACCATCTGGCAGTGATAGCATACGCCTTGTTCGAACGCCTGTGATGGAAGATGATGAAATTGATTGTTCAAGTCCTGTCAAAGAGCCAGATACCTACAGACCAGAGGTGATTCGATCCGCTACCCAATTATCGATTACTGCACCTGTTGAATTATAATATATATCACCTCATTAATACCATATTTTTTTTATAGAGTTACCCCCCTCCAACCCCTTATATATCAACTATTACTATTACTATTATTACTATTACTGCTACCACAACAAGTTCTATATATGCAATAAATACAAGTCCGTGCACACACACAGGCTGCACACATACATAATTTTATTATTATTATAAATCAATGTTATCATCGTCTTTAGCAGTGTTGGATAATGTCACTGCCGATCTATTTCTCCTCAAAGGGCTTGATTCCTTAAGCAAAAATGAAATCCAAGCATCTGTGAATGACTCTTTTTGGGGTGGTTTGTCTAACACAGGTGAAGTGATGGGGCTGAATGCTGTTGTGTTGCTGCCACTTGTAGAAGTGCCGTGTTTGGGTCTGGATAAGCCAATTTGCTCCTTTTGTTCTTCTGTTAATTGCAACACGTTGGATATAATAGTAAGGATATCGTATCGCTTACGGTCTCCTCTGGGTGCTATCAGGAATCCCACCAGTAGGTTGGTAATCAGCTGTCTATCCACGTTGCTTTCACTGGTCTCTTCCTTGAGCTTTCGCATGGCTTCCACCAAGTGCTCGTTCAAGATGATGGCTTCATGTCGCAACTTGCCAATCAGCAGGTTCTTTTCCTTGATCTCCTGCTCGTATTTTTGAGTTTTTCCTACATCTTGTTGGTACTTGGCGAGCGCGGCTTCGGCAATATGAGCTCTTTCCTCGTATTCAGCCCATGATTTCTTGGCGACTGCCAGCTGTCTCTCAATGTGCTCTACAGCAGCTTGCATCTCGGCGTCCTTGGTTGCTTGGAACTCTTCCAGCACTGTCTGAAGATTGGCAAGGCTAGCCTTTTCAGATTCGGATTCCAGTTTCTCGGATTCCATGTGAGATTTGAGTTGAGACAGCTCCAACTGACTTGACTTTAACTGTTCACGCACTTGATTGCACTCGGCATCCAGTTGCATCGCCATGGCTTCGTATTCTTCTCGCTCTTGTTGTACATTTTCCAGCTTGTGAGATAGCTGTGTGATTTCTTGATCTAAACTCTCGAATTGCTGTGATGATTCTTGGTCACGTAACATCATGTCGGATCGACTTTGCTCTAATTCATGACGCGTGCTGTCCAACTCTTGTGTAAGTTCGCTCACTCTTTGTCTCAATTGTTTGTCTTGCTCTAATCGAGGTGTCAATGTTTCCTTGATATGAGATAATTTTCCCAGCAAGGATTGATGTTCTTTAGAAAGCTGCTTTTCTCTGTCTTGACTCTCCTCCTTTTCTTTCTCGGCGGTTGCTACTCTCGATTCTAAATTCTTGATTTGTTTTTCCAGCGTGGCGAGCTGCTCTAGTTGGCCCGAGATTTCATCCTTTTCACTGATGGCACGCTCCTTTTCGTCAGTCAACTCGTTGATGGTGATGTTGAGTTGTGTAATTTGTCTTTTGAGATCCTTTTGTGCTTCTTCTAATCCAGCCGTGTGCTTTTGACGTGCATCTTTGATTTGCTCTTGTTGCTCCTGCAGAGTGCTTCGAACTTGTTCTAAAGGCAACAAAATGGAGGGAGGTAGTGAACTGTCAATAATCCCATTTTCCGGATCGTTGAGTATGCTGGCTAAACTTTGCTGAATGGTCTCAACGTGATCCGTCTTTTTCAAGTCTATCCTTAAAGATTAGCTTACTCTCCTCTCACTCTCTGCTGAATGCTGCCATGTACCTTGGATTTCTTGCTCTAATTTCTTGACATGTGCTTGCAGTGCTTCATTCTCTAATCAGAGACAAGGTTTAATTGCCCATCATATCTTTCCTCATAGTCAGATCATACCTTTGTTTGGCTTCTTTTGGCTCTGCTGCTGCTTAGTCGACTTGTTTAAGCGTCTTTGCACCGATTTGACATAACTGTCTAGTAAAGTAGAGGTAGAAACATCAGGCGTCGTTTCGGAAGGAGGTGATCCTCCTTCGCCCTCGTTAATCATGTTTTCCAAGATGTCGACCAACTGTTTGATCTCCTTTTGATGGCCCTGTGCTGTGTTTTGCAGTTTGTGTTCCAGTTGTTTGAGCTGATCATCTTTGTCGTCGAGTTGATTCTTTTGATCCGTCAAAGATTTGTTTAATTTCGCATTCTCTTGTGCCAATGATTTTAGATGAGTACCTGCTTGTGTGAGTTTCTTTTGAAAATTGACCAATTGTGCGTGCTCTTCTTTGTACTTTTTTTCGTATTCGTCGAGTCGTGTCTTTAATACTGTTGCTATTATCACACTTTCTAAGTTTCTGTGTGTGTCTTGTTATTGGCATCTAGGGACTTACCGTCTTCTGTTGTTGCTGCTGACATGCCTGTTTTGTCGGTTTGCTTTTTGGTGAGCAGTGGAAGAAAAAGAAGACGACAAAGGAGAAGACGAACAGGAAGGTTTTACACAACCAATTTTTATTCAAGGGGAGCTTCTGTTGCTTATTGGCCCAACAAAATGTTGTGCTTTGTACCTTTTGAATGGATTATATCTCATGTAATTATAGCAAATGTGAGCATAGCAAGTGATTTTCATAGGCATTTTTTGAATGAGATTTGATAAAGCTAGTTTCTCTTCGACATCAATTGACTCTGACTGCCGATTTGTTCAGTGCTAAAAGTGATAGCTCCCATGACGTTTTTTGAAGGTGATAGTAGATGGTAAAATAAGTGCAAACTTCTTTTGGTGTATTTCCTTCAAAATACAGCAGAATTTAGATACATCTGAGACCTCATTTCTCGCGCTAAAAGCCGTATTAGACCTTCAGAATAGCACCAAACAATTACTTTCATCCACCACTAACTTACTGACACCTTCGCTCAATTTTTTGGGGACAAAAAAAACATCATCAAAAATTCATCAAAAAGC
>DF836483.1:42835-60948 GCA_000950595.1 Mucor ambiguus
AGCAAGACAATTAGTAAACAACGGCAGCAGCAAAAGCAACTATTAGTGCAAACTTACCGAGACGACAGAGCATCACCAACACGGCCAGTAAATGCTAGCAGCAGCAAATAGCACCAAATTAATACGATAAATAATCACCAACAAGACAGCAAATGAGTGACGGCAGCAGCAGAAGCGAACACCTAATAAACGCCAAAACAGTAAGTAAACAACGGCAACAGCAGCAGTAAATTGTACCAGCTTACCAAGAGAGTGCACCACCACCAAGACAACAGCGATAGTAAGTAAACAGCAACAGCAGCAGTAGACAGCAACAAGGCAACAAGTGAACAACAGTAGACAGCAAAAGCAAGCACCTACTAAACAACAACACCAAGGCAGTTAGTAAACGGCAACAGCAGCAGCAAATAGTACCAAATTACCAAGAAAGAGCATCGCCAAAACAGCAAGTGAACGATAGTCGCAGCAGCAGCAGCAGCAGCAGCAGAGAGCACCACCTAAGCACCAAGACAATAAGTAAACGGCAACAGCAGTAGCAAGTAGTAATAACTTACCAAGAGAGAGCATCATAAAGGTAGCAACAAGTGAACGGCAACGGCTGTAAATAGCACGGAAATACCAAGAATGATGTAGCACTCAGAATCAACCATTGGCGTGGCTCGCCCAATAGTGCATCAAAGAATCCAAATCAGAGCCCAAACTAAAGAAATTCTGCAACTACAAGCAGCATTAACACTGTATTCTACGTTTACCATGCCGTTTTCCATCATACTCACATTCATTCTATCAACAAAAGTAATGTTTTTTACGAGTAACAGGCTTGCAAAGAGGGTCAAAAAATGGGGGAAATGGATAAAAGAAGATACAAAAATTAATAAAAGAAGACGCGGCAAAAATAAGCGTGACAAAAAACGACGTCACCAGAGTTTTGGTTTTCACTGTTCTGAATGAGCATCCATGAATCCCCAAACGTTTTGTGCTGAAAATATAGGAATTGTAGATAGTAGCCATCCATCAAACTTATATAAATCCGGCATAAAATTCAAAGAAGAATCTAACGGTACCCCTATCATGTGTCTTGGTTCAGTGGATCAGAAGATTTTCGATAGGGGTATTTTAGCTGTTTTTGAAGGGTAACTCGGTTTCTGTTACCACGACATTGTATCTAACATTAATCAATATTGTGGAGCAAGCTATTTCCAATCGAATGAAACTAGGATTAAAGCCGTAACTTAATTCTATCAAAAGAAATTAGCTATTTTGTAGTTTCTGAAAAATCGGCATCAATTTTTTCCCTTACTGGTACAAGGAGATTTTAGCCCAGAATTGCCAGCGTTAGATAATGTTACTTTTGACCATAGCTTACCCAGTACACATCCAAATTGCACAAAAAAGCAACCATCCAATAGGTCTGCTTTGGATTTACTATGCTATACCGTTTTGGTGTTCTAAATGTATATTTTTTTTATAAATATGTTTAGAGCCCGGTATTTTACGCCGTTTTAGTCGACAGATTGCCTTAAAAACTAGATAGAGGCACTCTAACTACAGTGAATTTGTGCAAAATAGTATATAACCCCTTTTATTTTCCAATATATTATACGATATTCTTCGCCAGATTAATTCTTACACTTTTTGACTAATAATTTTTTTTCTGATGAATCAAAACAACGGATCGAATGCATTCAGTTTTCGCTGTGATCCGCATACTTTTGAGTAACAAGAGCTAATGTTAGTATGCTGTGCGCCAGTTTTTGAATTGTTTCCGTTTATTTCTTAAAGAAGCGGTTTACAAGGGTCGAATCCACAATTGCATATTGTTTATGGGAGCTGCTCGCCTATTAATCATGGTTAAAAAGTGAGATTTTGGTGTATGCTAGCGGGATTGTGAGGCAGAATTGTATAAAGAGTGCTGCACATCTAAGCCTCGAGTTACTGTATATGCATACTTCATCAAGTATTGAGTATCGTGCCTGTTTATACGCATATGTTGTATGCTCATTGAAGAGTTTTCAATTGAAAACAAATTTGCAATCTTTTGCTCTATTGAGCTGATACTAATAGCCTTTACACAATGGTCTGAGGTAATTGCCGAATTGCGGTTTATTGAAATACATGGGATTTGAATGTGCACTATAATACGATTAGACATAGCGAACGAAAGCCTGCTTTGAAAAACAGAATAAACATGTAGTACGTGAACTGGTACATCAAATCAAACAGAAATAGAATTGTGCATTTGATACTAGAAGATATACAAAACAAATGTAGAGGTATTTAAAGTACATGGTGATCTGCAATTTTGTTTATTAGTATAGTACATTGGAAGGAGTATAGGAAGAGATTTCTGTTTTTCATCAACTAAGTTTGCTGAATTGTGTATATATAGGACATGTAAACAAAAGGGGGTAAAACGCAAAGTATAATATTTAGTAAAGGTGACATTCATACATGGAAAGAACGATGGTAAATGGGGAGATTTGTTTCAACCTATAACGAGAGCAGGTTTATCCATAAGAAATGGTGGGTTGCTGAACTGTAATGGTTTGTAAGACCATTGGTCTTCATGTTGTAGTTGATGTTGTTGTAAATGTAAAAAGGAAGACTTTTGAGAAACGATAGGTGTGTCAGGCATTTTAGATTGATGGTGTACAGAAGAAGACAGCGATGATCTGCTATAGTTATCAGTCATTGCAACCAAGACGGAAGGAGCATCCATCATCACCGCTTCGCAACAGAGATCAGGATCAACCCAATCCGGTAGATAGGCCACAGCGACATGATACGTTGTTCGCCACCACAGCGTACGACGCACCGAGAATTTCCTAGGTTGATGACAGACAATGGGTTCGTGTTGCTGCTCGTCGTCTTGTGAGGCTGTGGTGGATTTATCACAAATATCAAAGGATAATTCAAGCAAGACGTCCATGTCACTTGGATTACTGTACGAAATGTGCTTTTTGAGACTGGTATCTTTGCGTATAGCCATCTTGGTGAAGCCATTTTTGCAAAGATGTTCAATGTGTTTGTTGGTAGAGTCATCTAGCTGAAGCCATTGATTCTTTTGCCATTCAATTTCATACTTTGGAGACGAAGGATGCATGAGCCGGCGACGTTGGAAATTGCGTTGATCGGAGCGGTTCATGCTGTAACGCAAGAATTGTCGAAGTGGCACAATGTCTTTATTATGGATACAATTATCAATGCTGCCTGTATGTTGTTCGGCCAGATCTGCTGTCGTTTCCAGAGGATGTGGTGGAGGTGGAGATTTGATCTTTGTCGTGTCGATGGTGAATGTAGCTTCATTGAGTAGGCTGGCGTTTGATTTCTTGGATGGGATTTTAGGTATCCAGGAAACAAGAGCAGAGGGTATGGCCTTTTCATTGGACATGTTCTTTGGTGCTGCTGCTTGCATTGTAGTGGTGGCGGATTTAGATTGTCTCTGCAAGAAGGATGGCAGTTTGAACCAGCTAGTGTTGTTGTTGCTCATTTTATGATAAGGGTATGAATAGAAGAAAGTATAAAGGGGAAAATTCGCATCAAAACAGCCTTTGTATATATACTTTTTCCTTGGTTTGTGAGACATAACCTTAATCGTTAGTATATAACTTTTTTGTTTTCCCTTTTTCTGATGTTTATTATTTCCCTCTCTTTTTTTTTGTCATATCCGAGAATAAATAAGCATCCAAATGTTAATATCAGGAGATGATGATGGGGGGAAGCATGTATCATGTAGACGAGCTAAAATAGATAAACAAGTACGGAATCACACAAGATAAAAAAACAGATTTGATGATTCCGAGTAAAACACGAGTCCAGATCTCCTTGACAACATTCAATGTGGAAAGGCTAATGAGATAGAATGAAGCGGGAACCTGTGTGATTGAGGCTTTCTTTGTCTGTTTTCCAGTGCTTGTGTTCAAAACATAGAGGGCAACACATTTGGACGATTTGATGGCTGTGCGACCACATCACGACCACACACATGTGTATTTTCACACAATTTCAACATTTTGTTTCGGATAAAACGTTGCTTTGGTGAATGATTTTCCATGCAAAATAAATGCGCTGTTGTGTGCTTATAGTTTCATGAAATCAAGATTACACAGCAGGATTGTACATTAAAAGAGATAAAGAGGTGTATTAGCAAATGCATATTTATGTCATGTATACAAATGTAAAGTAGAGAAATACAAATAAATCTATCTTTTCGACGTGGATGTAGTAGTGGTTGTGCTGCTGGCAGTGGTTGTAGCAGAGTGGTCCGCCTTGACCATCTTGAGAGCAATTTGATTGCCATCTTGATCTGTCTGAATAAACTTGTCGCCATCCACATAGCCAGCCGCTGAAGAGTTGGAAGATCTGTTTGTCAGGCTACTGCTGACGCCGCTGCCTCTTCGAATGATCGGTGTACCTACAATAGGGCCCATGGGCGATCCACTTCGTGTTGTCACAGAATACGCGGACATGTCATCTTCCTTGAACGTGTTGACGGTAACGTATTGTGTTTCTCCCGTATCTGACTTGGTAGCTAGACCATCACTATGACCGTGATCTATGTGGGTGAATATGCGTTAGTATAACAATGCTGTTTTGTATGATGGCACATTATTAATTACCCTTCATAAATCTGAACACAAACACACAATCAAATGATATCATATTAGTAACGTTATACATACATGCTTCCAAACACTACTTACTTTGATAATTCTTCCCAGCCACCACCCACACGCACCATGACCATCTTACTAGGCAAAATACGGCAATACACTAGCCTAGGATGCTCTTCACCAAACCAGTATTTACCCACTTCGCCAGGCACCATTTTGACCTTCATCTTGAAAGGACTCTCATTGACGATCAAGCCCAATTGAACATCCAGTTCGTTCTTGGGATCAGACACGTAGTTTTTACCAGGTGAAAATGGAGGTGACGAAGGCGTCTTTGATTTGCGAGTGGCTGTTGGATTAGGCGAGGTGATTTTCATCTCTGTAGAAAGTGTGGATGATCTGAAACTCCCCAAGGGCCGAGGACCTGGTGGTGGTAACTGGGCGCCCCTTTTACCGCTGTTGCTTGCCCTTCGCGACCGTCGTTCCTTGGGCGTTGATTTTGCCATGGCTAATTTGGTAAAGAATTCGTGGTTGAGTTCCTTGATACACGTTTGCAGCTCTTTTTCGCGTGTTGAGACAGATGCTTGCATGTGGGACCAGTCTATCAGGGTATTTTTCAATCGCTTGGCTACACGCTCATTGTCATCCAAAAACTGCTTTTGAGACTCGGATTTGGCTTTGGTTAACAGATCCGAGACACGCGGTTCGCTCTTCTTGTAAGTGGATACTAACCGTTTTAGCAGAGACTGTAAATCAGCCTTGTTGAACTTGGAGCCAACCACGCTGGCGTGCTGAGCAGAAGTCTCGTCGACCACTTTGGATAAATGAGCAATCTCGGCGTCTATTTCATCGGTGATGCCAAAGAATTCAGTGATGCTTCCTTCTGTGTGGGCCTGCTTTCGACGATGCTTGACGAGTTGGCGCAGATCGTCGACTGATTTGGATAGCTTTTCGCGTTGGCTCTTGAGTGATACGGTAGGAGACGATATGCTGGCCACCAGGAGCTCAGTTTGGGCCATGCTCTTCATGATGAGATCAATGTCCATGGAACTCTTCTTGAGGGTCACGTCGATTTCTTCTTGAATTTCATCCAACTCTTGCTCCTCGACCGACACATGTTTACCAGACAATTGCAGTGCTTCGACTCGCTCCTTGAGGTTGTCTACATATTTCAAAGACTCTGCCAGTTTGGAGGATACCGTTTGACGTTTGTGCAACGTGTCAAGTCTGTCCCGCGTGTCGTCTGCGGAAGATTTGATCTCGGTCCACTTTCTGTTCATGTCATCTCTACGTCTATCCACCGCCTTGGTGATGGCACCTGTTCTTGTAGCACTGATCCGTCTATTGAGGTTCTTTTCCAGATCTTTGCACTTTTGGTGAAACTCTTGTATGGACGTCTCAATCGACTCGTAGCGCTGCATGAATTCCTTCAGCTCGGGCAGATCCCTGGCTCTGGCCGCTCGTGTGGTGGAAGCAGCGGTTTTGCTACTACTGCCATTATAAGATCGCGACACCGTGGCCTTGAGTTCAGTGATGGATCGGCTAATGTCTTTTTCAAACTTGATCAAACGGCTCAGTAGTTTCAGGGAGGTCACATAGTCATTTTCCGTCTTGAGCGCACCCTTGAGTTCCTTGAGCGATTTCTCCAAGGCTGATTTGCATTCATCCACTTGAGCAACAGGATGGTCGTACGTCTTGACAAGTTTGGTGGCTTGGTCTGACACAATGCCATCGTATTTGATCTTGCATTCGCTGTAGTTGTCCTGGATATGTGATAAGGCTGCACTGTAAGCAGTAATGATACTATTGACGGCATCAATCTTTTTGAGATGGTGCTCGGGGTTGGTGTTTGCTTGCTGGCGGATGTACAAAATTTGGTCCTCGCACATCTTGGCTACCTTGGCTACTTCTGTCTTGAAGACATCAAATAGAGCGGTTCTCTCCTTGTCCAGTCGTCGCTTGTCCAGCACCTGTTGTATGGTATTTCTCAGCTCGCGGATCTTTTGGCTGCGGTTCAGGAACCCAGTCTTGTTGGCTTCATCCTCCCACAGATCAGTCGAGTTCTTGACAGTGCTTTCAAGCTCTTCTTGGCTCATGGAAAGGGCGTTGAGCTTCTTTTCATATTTCAGTAGCTTGCTCTTGGTTGTTGATGAGGGTTGATGTGTCAGCAAAACCTGATCTATATCCTGTCCCAGCCTTTCCAAGGTGGACTCCAGCTTGTCCAGTTCGTCACAGCCTTCGATCCACTTTGAGGTGCGAGTGACAAACGCAGCTAAACCCGAGTTTTTCACCTGCAGTGTTTGCCAGGCGGATTCCACGTCTTGCTGCACTTGCTGTGCTTCAGGGGTAATCACATCCTGCACTCGCATCACAGTGTAATACGAGCAAGAATCATCATAAAAGCCTTGGCACTCCAGCACAGCTTCCTTGATCTGTTTGTGAGCCGTCTTTAGCTCTTTAAAGTGGTCTAACCGCTCCTCTGCTGTTTGTTTGTCCGTGGTTGTACTAAATTTGCCATACTGCACTTGCGATATTAAAGAGACGACCCTGTCTGCAGCATGGTGGAACAGCGCTGAGTTCTCGGCATGTGTGTTCCGAAGACGGCTTGCATTAATGATATCGTACAGGCTAGTCAATGAGGCACGGATTGTCAGCACAGTATCGCCAGCAAGATCCAATTTGGCCATCAAGGATTCAATCATGTCGGCAGTGAGGGTGTGCTTGTATTCTGCTATCTCTGCATGAAGACGGTCGTATTCCTTGGACTCGAGGAAATCAATGCGCTTTTGCCATCCACTGATTTGCTGGTCCGTCACATGGGCTTGGTCTGTGGCGTGGATGTCTGCCTGGAGTGCTTCAAACGAAGCCATGAGATGAGCACTGCGGCTGTTGAGCTCTGCTGGAAGCAGGGCAATGGACAAGGCGTTGGAGACTTCTTTAGTTTCCAGAAGCAGATCATCCCACTGGTGACTGATGGCCTCGAAATCCTCGCTGACATGATCGTATTCCTGCAGCCTATCTTGCTTTTCTTGTTCGCTGAGCAGCCTTTGTTGGTCAAACAACTGAATGTACGTTTCTCTGTACTTGCAGAGCAACGTGAAATTGTTGTCCTGCGCCTTCATAGCCGTTTGGATGCTGTCTGCTTCACTGACAGCGTCTCTCAGATGGTGGATGTCCATCGACAGGTTATCATCATCCAAGACGTGCACGCTCTTTTCCAAAATGTCGCGACGAGAAGATATCCAAGCCTCGCACACGCTGGCTTGCTTTCTAAAAGTGTCCACAATGTACTGCAGTCGAGTAAACACTTGCTGCGACTTGAGCAAGGACGACAGGCTCTGCACCAGTTCATCCAGTCTGCCCAGTTTGGTGTCAATCACATCTTGCACAACAGAATTCATGGTCTTGTCCTTGACTTTGGTGGGCATCGAAATGTCATCTTCATTAGATCGCTTGGGCACCAAAATTTCCTGTTGCGCAAAGGCCTTGACCGTGTTAACGTTGGCTGTAAAAGTATCCAGTCTTCTGGTCAGTTCGGACGAGGAGGCGCTCATCGGAGGCACAAGCGCATCAGCAGACGACGTCAAAAACAGCTCTCGGATAGTCTCTGCATCTTTCTCCAGGCCGGTGGATTGCGCCAAAAAGTGATTGATCTGCTTTTTCTGCGTGATGAGTTCCTGCGCATAAGAGATATCTGCTTGCACATAGTCTTCCGCCTGACGCAAGAGTTCCATTCGCTTGGTATGGAGCTCAGACATAAATCCAGGCTTCAAGGCATCCGATATACGCTGCAGTGCCTGGTAGTGTTGCTTGATATCGGCCAGTACCGAAGTGCGATACACATCAAAGACGGCCTTCTTGCTTTGCCATTCAGACTCAGTGCTGTTTCCCTGCACAGCATCAGGATTCCAACGACCCTTCTCCTCCACAAAGGCTGCCAAGTCCTTTCTGCGCAGATCCAACTCTGCCATGGCCTGTTTGATGCTAATTTCCAAATCGCTTCTCTGCTGAATGTACTTTAGCTCTTTGAATCGCCAATCCAGCGCATCCTGTAGCTTGGTGAATGCTCTGCTCAGCATATCCATCTTTTCTTGAATATGAACTGGAATGGACTTTGTGAGAGGCAGTTTGGCAAACAGTGATGCCACTTGACTGAACTCGGCTTGCAAGGCTGCCAGCGTATCTTGCTGGAAACGATCTGCTTGTGTACAGATATCAGCACGATGCTCTGATAGTGCCTGAATCGTTTCTCTGGACAACGTATCTTGCTGTGCTACGCACTTGTTCTTTTTAGACACGTACTCTGACAGTTGATGGTTCAGGAAATCCAGACGACATTGACCTTCATCCATGTTGGCCTCCCATTGCAATCTCTTTTCACCCGTGTCCAGCATGACCCATTGAGTTGCAAAAGACTGACCCAGCAAGAGCATGCTACGAGACACACACTCACCCAAATGACGGCAGGTGTCTGATGTGCCTTCCATCACAGTGGAATCCTCGTTTTGCACTTGCTTGATCAATTCATCCAGCTGCAACTGAAATTTAGACACACGGCTAGCTTCAAACGCTGCCAACTCGGACGCCAAACGAGCATGTTCTGCCTTGAAGGTCGTGACCATGTCCAAAGACAAGTTGCTGGATACTGCAGTGATGTCAATATGGTTTCTGTTGAGTCGCTTGGTCAGTGCATCAACGGCTTCTTGGATCTCGCTTGCTTCGACCTGATACTGCAACAGCTTGGACCTGACAGAATCGGCATACTGATACGATGTCAGAATCGTGGATAGCGATGTATTGAGTTTAACCAAAGCCTCTACGTTCCTATCCACAAGTACTTTGATCTGAGCATCGTAGTCGTCGGGAGAGATGGATGTCTGAGGTTGCAATGACTCGAACCAGTTTCCGCCTTGCAGAGGCTGAATTTGCTTGCCTCGCTCTATCCATTGGCTGATGTGATACTGAATGCTGCTGATCTGTTCCAGCAGCTGCTGTTGCTCCTCACGTACTGTATTCGTGGCGCTGGTTGCAGTTGTTGTAGATGTGGAACAAGATACTGTGGTTGTCATTTTGGAAGTAGAGGTTGTCTCTCTCAGCGAGTTTTGAATCGTCTCCTTGGCAGTCTCGCCTTGAGATTGCAGTTGACGAGATGCAGTGATGAATTCAGCCAGAGCATCATGCTGCTTCAGCACATTCGACACATAATCAGACAGCAGTTGCAAGTGGTGATGGTCTGATTTGATGGCGTTCTGCTTTGCGATAATGAAGCCAGGCGTTGCATTTGTCTCGCTGTTTGTGTAAACATGGTAGGCAGCTTCAAGCTGTTGAAAAGCATCATCCGAGGCGATAATCAGCAAGTTGGTGTGTGTAGCCTCGACCTGAGTTACCATGCCCGCATACACGTCTTGCTTATTGACCTCCATCTCCTCTGGTGCAGTAGCTTCCAGACCACTTTGTCGCTTCTTTAGTCCTTCAGCATCGTACTGAGCAAATCGATTGCTGAAATCCCAAAGAGCAAAAGCCAGTTCCTGGATGGTGCGATGTGCTGTATCCCATTGACTCTCCCAAGTAATGCGCTTTCGTAAGACGTCTATCTCCTGTCTTCTCAACTGCAATGCTTCCTTCAGATCCACATGGTTCTGTTCCAGGCTCTCCACGCCATGCACCAAGGTCTGACGATCAATCGACACTGAATTGCTATGGTCAATCTCGACCTCCAACAATCGTACAGCTTCCAGAACACGCACCATATCGTGTGCTTGCAAATGAGCCAACTTGTGCGCAATGCTCTCTTGCTCCTTTTCAAGACGCTCAATGGCTTCCGTCTCCAATGCAATTGTATCTTGTTCGTCTTGATCCAGGATAGAGGCATCAAACTTTTGAAGCGCACGCAGTCTGTCTTCCAGCCATGTTGTGATGCGCAACATGTCATCGTAGGCAAGACTGGCGCGTTGCTGTAGAGACAAGTTTTCACGGTGAGAGGCAAGTAACTCTTCTAGATCCTCCGTCACTTCAGCAAGGTAAGTTGCGTATTCATTCATACGGTGTTGAATCGCTTCGTTGGCTTCTTCATTCAATCCGCTGAGGCCCTCCAACATGTCAGGCACTTTTGGGTAAGGGGCACGCTTCATTAATACAGTGACCCAGTGTGACGCATTGTCCTTGAACACCTGCACGCGTTCATGGTAGTTATTGTCTGCTGCTGTTGCCGCGGTCGTGCTCGTGGTAGTGGTCGTGGCTGTACTTGTGCTTGACGAATGTGACATGGATCGTTTCAGCTTCTCTCCCTCCATACGTAGTTTCTTGAACTGTGCTGCTATATCACTGACCACCAGATACTGCTCAACTACCTTGCGAGCAAATGCGCACTGCTTCATAACGAGTTCAAACCGTCGCTCAAAGGCTTCCTGTCTCTCTTCCAAATGACGCGGTAAAGCTCCTTCCAGTTCCTCCATCTCTTGGTACGTGTCCAACACGGCAGAAAAATCGCCCTTGTCAAATTCAGCTATGCTGTTCTCCAGCGACACTAGGATTTGAATCACTTGTTCTGTCAATTGCTTCAGTTGGTGGTTGGACAGCACCTCCTCCTCGTCCGCATGATCGCTGGTCCACCGTGCTTTTCCCAGCATGAACTCTTGAATGGCACTTTCTTTGCGTATACACCACTGCACTGCCTTGTCCATCAGAGTGTCCCATTGAATACGCACCTTTAGTGTATCCACCAGCTTGGAATGTGTCCGTAACATATGCATCATGCGGTCCAGAATCGTCAAGGTGGTTAGAGTGATTTCAATAGTGGAAGCATCTGCAGGCGTCAAGTTGCGATCCGTTGTGCCTGTCAATATGCGTACATGCGATCGCAGTCGAGCCATGTCATCCTGATTGAAGCGTTCAATCTCACGTCTCAGCTTGTCGTGCTGCTGGTACAGTTGCTCGGTAGTAGCAGCATCCCACTCTTCCGCTCTGAAATCCTCGCTCAAAGGATCGACTTGCACGTCCTGATTGCGTTCCTGAATGATGCGTGTGCGCTCCTCAATCCAGCCACGAATACGCTCTGCTTCCACAAACCAGACGCGCACCTGATCTACCCACGCATTGACCGTTTCATACCTGTGTTGAATACCAGAAAAGAGTTCTGTAAAGCGAGTGTCTTGCTGCAGTAGATCGCTGTACTCCTCCTTGGTGTTGTAGATGGTCGATCGAACAGCCGATACTTTGGTCTCCAGCAACTGGATAGCATCGTGGGTGGTGGCCTTTTCTTGTCCATTGTTGTCGCCCATCAGCTGCTGAATGGTCTCCAGCTCCTGTTCAATGGCTTGCACCGTACTGGCAATTACAAGGCCGCGTTCAAAGTCCTTGAAGGCTTGCTGCTCCTTTTCCATATCAGCAACCAGCGCATCAAATAGCTGGATGATCTGGCTGGATCGCGCAGACACAGTTTGCATGACAGCACGAGAGAGCTGTCGCGTGGCTTTTCTAAAGTCTTTCCACACGGTGTTTTGGTAGTCTGTGAATCGCTGGCAAAAGTCGTCCAATCGCTCCTTGTAGACAGCCTGATTGGCTTGCAATGCGTCTTGATCTGCCTCCAAAGGGTGCAACAGGTCGGATGGCGGCACTTTGTTCAACAACTGTCTATAGTGCACCAAATCCTTCTCCAATGCATTCGCACGTGCCTGGTACTCCTCAGCGCCCTCTTCCGTGTCAATAAGCGCCCTTTCCACTGTCAACAAGTCATCTTTGGTGGTATTGAGCAGATCCAGAAACTGATCCCATTCCTTTTGCAAGATACCGTAAAGTTTTGACACTTGTGTTCGCTGCAAATCCGTCAGTCGAATGATGGTGTCGTCTGCGGTTTCTGGTGGTGACGTTAAGATGTGTACGGCTTTTTCTGCAGTCTCTAAATGGTCCACTTCATTGTCGGCCTGCTCCTCAATGATCTCCAATGCATCAATGTACTCAGACACAGATAAGGAGCTCACGAATTCCTCTGGTATTTCGTCAATGGTGCGTGTGTTGAGTTTGATGAACGAAAGTACTGTGTCATGGATGGTCAGTAGTTGATCGAGAATAGGGTGCACACCGCGTGGCAAGTGGCCTGTCAGTTGCATCATCAGTTTGCTGTTCAAATCTGCCTTGATGCGCGCCTTGTCTTCTTTGCCCAAGGTCGATTCTCGTTGAGCCATTTTCTTTTTTCGGCGCGCAGAGGGCATGGGAATAGGCACAGGTGGTTCCAGGTGTTTGGGCGATGTCGCTGGATGACTAGGTGGCGGTGTGGTGTCTGTGGGTATAGGTGATTCACTCCTCGGTATCGCATCCTGCTCCTGTTTTTCCTCCTCCTCATCATCATCATCATTCAGTGATCCACCGCACGCCATGACAATTGCCGCTTTACGCTTCACAGCACGCTCTCGCTTTAAATTGGTAGGCTCCTCTTTCTGAAATCTGGACATGACCTTGTAATATTCACTCACATACATCATGACGCTTGGTTCATGAGGATAGTCTACATCGACTAAATCTTCAGGCTCCAAATAAGCTTGGATGCCCATTTTATTGGTGCCAAGATCAAATGCTAATCTCAATAACTGATGCCATGTACTCTTTTCTGTGAGATCCATTGCCAGGTGCGTGTTGAATAAATCGGGTATATGAGCAGGATTATGGCGGTGGATCAGTAAACAAAAGGCGACACCTGTTCTCCAAGACCTCGAAAAGTCTTGTATGGAGGGTATGAGGTTAGCGGCAATGTAGTCTTCTAGCTGAATGCGGACCCAATAGAGGAGGGCTACTTTGGCTTCGGCGGATGTGGAGGTATGCTTGTCTGTGATGGAATTTTGGCTGTTGAGTTTGCGAGAGGATGCCAGTGGGACAGGTGCATTGTTGGGTATTGCTGGCTTGTTGCTGTTATTGAGGTCCATTTGAAATTCTGATTTGGTGCCGTTTTCTCTCTCGGAAAGGTCCTAACATCAGCATGCATTAGAATACAACGGGTACTTTGCTTTTAGACAAAACTTCCTTACACACAACGACTGCAGGTAATCATCGCCATGCTCAGTGACAATCAACTGGATTTGGTACTTTAGCATTATGAAAAAAATCAATGCCAACGTCTTTTTTGCATCCCCGTTTACGATAGCCTCGTTTCCAATATCAGGCATGGTATCTGATCCCACTTGCTTTTCTAAAAACCCCAGTGCCTGAGCTACATTGGCAAGTTGATGAATACGCATGTTCATGCGTTCTGGCTTGGGTGCTGTTTCGTTGGATATGACAGATAGCAGCTTGAGCAACTTTTTGCCGTCCCTGAGATCGGTCTTGATATTGTCGATCGACTCATTCACCTGAGCCAATTGTGCATTCACCCATTTGGTCAAGGTACGGATCTGTATATCTTGGTAATCGGACCCAATGTTGCGTACAAGATCTTCGTTAAAGTCAAGTCCGCCCACTGTGTTTTGCCGAGAGCGAGAAACTGGTTTTTGATGATGAAATAGTGAACGGTTGGACCCTGACTTGACCATGCTGGTGCCAAAGGGGGTTGTTGTATTAGCCGTGGAAGGCCGGCTGGATGTCGAGGGCGAAGTCGCGTTGGACGAAGAATTGCTCATAATCTAAAGCCAACTTGTATGTGTATAATAGAAGAAAGGAGGCAAAGAAAAGCGTAGTGTATTTTATTATATTTGTCCAAAGAGTGAAAAAAAAGGGGGAGAGGGGAGAGAAAAACAAAAGAAGAGGATCGCTTTGGTGCAGGCTGTGTGTGTGTGTGTATGTGTGCCTTACTAGACCTTGGACAGAGAGTGGGGGAGAGGAGGGGCTGTGCCTATCATTTATCACACTTTTAACAAGCTAAATTTAAGCGGACGATATAAAAAATCAAATTTGTGTAATGTTTCTTTAGCAATAGTTCAATTAAATTGTGTATGACATGATTTTTTTAATGTCCAAGCTTTTCAAGCTTCAACTTGGCTTCTTGATCAGTATTGGGAAGGTAGTAGAGTGGAGGAAGCGATTTGGTTTTTCTGAACAAATCGTCCAAAGAAATCTCTTTGGGTTTTGTGGAGGGTGGAGGCAACGGTATGGATCTGGCATGTTCATGTGTTTGTGGGTGAGATTGAGCCTGCTGAGCTTGCGCTTGAGCGAGCTGTTTTGTGATGATTTGATTGATGCCCACTGTACGCACTCTTCTCTCTTCAGCGGCACTGGGCGATGTAATGGCAGTTGCTTCTCCAGCCATGACTCGTGCGAGCATGGATTCCCAGTCTACCTTGATGCGTTTCTCCGCTGCATTTTGTTCATAGTCAATGAGTGTATCGGCTTGTTCGGATGTGAGTTCGCCAACGGTAAGCAATCGACCCGTATCCGCAGGGAATTTGATGCCATTGACTTGGTTGAATGCCTCCTTTGCCTGCGATGCTGTTTCATACTATACGCATTTGTTTTTAGTTTGATGCATTACATCCACACTACTGCAATAACACTTACAGTGACATAACAATGTGTCTTTATAGAGTCCATCCAAAATCGTTTTACTGTGCCATATTTTGAAAGGAGTTCCTGGACATGTTTGATGATCAATGGTCGAACAAATCCCTTGATATATAAAGATGCTGTGCCACTTGGTGCGTTTGGTGTTGTCTTTTGCTCTGTTTTCTGTCTTTTTTCTAATGGACACAGGTCTTGTAAGTATACATGGGCTATGGATCGCTCCGTTGCTCGCTCATTATTTACCATCTTCAGGTTCGTCATTCTCTAATCTCTTTCTCTTGAGTCCTGCATCTGCATTCGAAGAGTCGTTTGCTTGGCTCTCACTGACTTGCGCATCAGGTGTCCTGATACCTTGTTCTTGAAGCTCTTCACTGAGTTGCTCGTCAGGCTTCTGAACAAGTTGCTCTTGTGGCTTTTGAAGGAGTTGTTCGTCAGTTTTCTCTATCACTTGCTCTATAGTTTGCACAACCACTTCTTCTACTGGCTTTTCGATAACTTTTTCTGCTGCCATTTTGACGAGATCTTTGGCTGGTTGAGCAGCTACTTCTTCTGCTGGTCTAATAATCAACTGCTCTTCTTTGGACTCTTCAATTACAGTTTTTTGAGTGGTGTCCTCGTTGATAACAGTAGTAACAGTTGTCTCTTCAGTCACTTGTTCTTGTTGTTGTCCTTCTACAACAGGTGCATCTTTTTTCTCTTCAGCAACTTCCTTGGGTTCCTCCTCAATGACGGGTTCTTTGTCGGTGCTGGTGCTTTCATCTAATGCTGGTGCTGGTGCTGCAAGTGCCTCGGTTAAACGAGCAACGAGCTCATCTTTCTTACCTTTGGTTGGCAAACCCCGTTTGCTCAGTTCAGCACGGAGGTCAACAACCTTCAAGTTGGATGGCTTTATGTCTGACATGTTTCAGGAAATAACAATAATAATAAAAAGTATGATTAAGGGTAGAAACGCGTCTGAGAACTATGCAAATAACCACGTTCATTCACAATGCCAGTCAGGTTTTTGAAGCGTCACGATAATAGCATTAAATGTTGCATCCTATCAAATGCTAGGTTTGATGCTATCATTTCAGAAAACTTGCTAAAATTCAATAGAAAAATACTCACAGGAATTGATTCTGAGCCTTCTCAAATAGGTTTTGGTGAAGAGCATGCTTCTTGGATGGCATAATGCAGATGTTTTAGCCCATTTGTATTTGCAAGTCTACTACAGCATTTTGCCAGCAGAACCTGATTAAAGTGCCACACTGCCTTTGCTCTAGATTGGCCAAAAACCAACAGATCCGACTCAATAGATCTATTTCACCAGATTCGACTATATAAATTGAGGCGGTTATGACCTGCTTCCTAATTGGTTTTTAGAGTACTTTTCGATGTGCATTCAGTGATAATAAGTATAACCGATGTTTTGAGCAAAATTATGGAGTTATGGTCGAAAATTTGAAATGAGGTTTTGGGCAAAAATGCCGAGATTTTGCATCTGAAGGTCTCACAAATAAAAGTTCAGGGGTTGCCTGAATCGAGAGGAGCACTTTGCTTTCATATATGCCATAGTAGAAGTCTTCTTTTTTGTGTTAAAAAACGTAATCGTTTGATTTTTGATGAAAAACCATGAGGTACCACTCATGGTTTTCAGCTGGTTCTGAGTCAGTTTTTAGAGATCGCAAAAAACGTTGAGCAAAAGTGCCAGAAAGTAAGTACTAGATGAGAGCAATTGTTCAGTGCTAATCTGCCAGTCTAAAACGACTATTAATACGAGAAATCAGAGCTCAAATACAATCTAATTATGCAGTGTTTTATACACGTTTGAATATTTGGAAGCGATGCAAGTATGTTGGCCGTCCTTATATGAGTTGTTTCCACTGATACAGTCGTAGAGTATTGCGGAAGAGCTAAATTCACAAACGGAGAGAGGTCTTGCGCGATGATGAAGGCTAAAAGGCCAAGCATGTTAGAATATTCGCTGTACCTTACAGTATTTTGATGAGATGGACCAAGTTGATCGGCTGTGCGAGCCACTGACATATAAATTGGTTCTCATTGAGACGTCCAGGTACTTGCGCTCTGTAATAAATGTAGCGATCAAAGTCTCATTTCCGGATTAGCAACAAGAGGGGCAAAATGTGCTTTTTTTTATTAATACTAGCATTGGGTGCCTTTTTTGTCTTTCTTTCTGGATTGACAGACCATGTGAGCTTTTGAAACGTTTGGCCAGATTTTAATACAATACTAGCCGTTTGATCTCGCTACGCTCCATGACGACGTCGCCCTGCGGGTTTCATTAGAATTATATGGGGGGTTTACATGATCAATCAACAATACTATAGTAGAGGACTATATCCATTAGATAAAAATTAGAGGTTGATGAAATTTATTTTTGGTCATGTAGTTTCTCCGTAAAAAACTTCAGGATATACTACATTTTCAGTTTGAGGGTTGTTAGTAGGAAGCAATATAGTCATTCATTGTGCAGAGGTCACTCTGGACATGATCACATATAGCTGGCCATGCATAAAGACAGAACTTCTAAGGTTTAAATTAATCTTTGTGAGTGATTGCCCTTGAGACTTGTTGATCGTCATGGTAAAGGACACCTTCAAAGGGAACTGCTCTCGCGTAGGTCAGGAAACCATCCGAAGTGGGGAAAGGCTTGTGCTGCGTGGACCCTTGACTTTTATCGCAAAATTAACAATAGATAGAATCTGTGAATGTCTCTTTTATGTAGTAATACTTTTTTATTCGCAATACCCTGTTTAATAGCTTTTAGAAACATCATGAAGCCATATTTTGCTGCCAAACTTTTTTTACATTCCGGTGCGCATTTTCCTTTTTTATTCGTTAATTCTGAAAAACATTGACCTGTTTCATCTATTTTGCAGGATCTGACTATATAAAGCGTAATGAGAACCCAAAGCTATCTTAAGCTTCCTTAGAGTACTTTTCAAGGCACATCCAATGGTGCAAACAGAAATAAATGTTTTGAATAAACTCATTGAGCAATTCTAAAAAACACTA
>DF836482.1:1379-16175 GCA_000950595.1 Mucor ambiguus
TCACAGCATCTGTCAAAAATGAGTTTCGTTATTGTATAATTCCCGGTACCTATAGTTTGTCATATGCTTTTTATACGAACGTTTGCTAAAGAAAATAGCGTATACTGTGTGATGAACCGTAAATATAAAGTACAAAAGATACGTGCCGGAATATATAAGCCAAGACATGCCATATATAAATATTGAGTGCACATTCAGGGCCTGACTCATATTCATCTGTAAACTATACATATAAATGTTATAAAGTACTTTCATTCATGGTAGCACAGGGATCTATTATAAAATTTGAATATAAATCAATTTGCATTAACATTTAAACGCAACATCAGCTATCAGACTTATGGGATGAGAAATGGCCCTACACAACGGGCAACCATGTTTAAGCATGCCACAAACAACATTAAAGCCAACTTCAATCTCTACATTTGTTTCAATAAATGGCACAAACATCAGCAGATGCCCTCTTTGCGACTGTTACTAATTTTTACATGTTGTATTACTCTAAATTGATGCTTTTAATAGCATTTCATTTGTCTTGCTCTATCTCTCAAGTTTTTTTATCTTTTTCTCTTCTTTTTCTGTTAATCTCATAAAACCTCATCATGGTAGAAAAGAAGCTCCCTGTACGAGCGAAGTTAGTGGTTGTTGGTGATGGTGCATGCGGCAAAACATGCTTACTATATGTCTATACAGAACAAGGGTTTCCAGAGGTAAAGTTACATACAGGGGCAGCGTCAGGATCTAAGCGAAAAAGCGCAGCATACTTAGCGAGATTGTGTGTGTTTTTAGCGTTATATCCCCACTGTATTTCAATCTTTTGTTGCAGAAGTAGATTTGGATGGAACAATTGTGCAACTGGCATTATGGGACACTGCAGGTATGATGAAGGATTCTCAATTGTTTCAACATAAATAATTTATACATGTTTCTTTTATAAACACAGGTCAAGAGGATTATGATCGTCTACGCCCTTTGTCCTACGTTGGAACTCATGTGATACTTCTATGCTTTGCTATTGATTCACCTGATTCTCTCGATAATGTCCAGGAAAAAGTAAGTTGTATGCAGATCCAAAGAGAGTGGTTGTTAATCATGGGCTGTAGTGGATCACTGAACTATATACCTATATTCCAAATGTGCCCATCATTTTGGTTGGCTGCAAAAAGGATCTGAGAGACGATGAAAAGACTGTAGAAGAACTACATCAAATTGGACAGAAGCCGGTTTCATTTGAAGAGGTTTGTGAGATGGAATTAGATCAGTTCAAGGCAGAAACTCATGTGCTGTGTCTTTTTTTACTAGGGTCAAGCGGCTGCTGTAGCCATAAAGGCTGAAAAATACATGGAATGCTCTGCTAAACTAGATCAAGGTGTGCAGGAAATATTTTATTTAGCTGCAAAACTTGGAAGCAAGCATAGAAGAACCAAGCTTCAAGAAAAAAAGAGAAAGACTTGTATATGCCTGTAAATTATTTTAAAAATATCTCTATCATTGTTCAGGTATAACCTTGTACGGATTCATAATGCCATTGGGATCAATAGCATTCTTGATTGTTTTCATTAATGCCAATTGCACTGGGGATTTGGCGCGATTCATGTAGTTGACCTTGGATACACCTACACCATGCTCTGCTGTAATGGATCCATTATTTTTCACTGCACAATAAATTGTTTGAATATTGATACGCTCATCATAACATGTAGTAAACTTACTCGCCCACGAAAAGACAAATTCATCCATTGCCTCTTGGCCATGATCATCAAATCTGCCCAAATTAGCCATGATATGCAAGTTCTATGGTGCATTATGATTGAGTACTATTGCTTTACTATGTAGACAGCATACTTACACCATCCCCAACATGGCCAAAGCCCAGCAAATTCGAGTAAAGCTTATCAGGTCCCAGTTGATTTTTATCTCCAAAATGCTTCTTTGCGTCTTCTACCATCTTGTAAAGGAGAGGTACTTCCATAGATACATCATAGGTCATAGCTGTACCACTCTTGGAGATGGACTCTGGGATTTTCTCTCTCCAGCCCCATAATGAATTCACTTGCTTGGCATCTTGTGCCATGACACCATCTTTAGCGACACCAGTTTCCAACAAACGTCCCAAATACTCGTCTAGTTTCTCTTGGTCATGCTCTTGTTTGCTACCTTGAGTCTCCAACAAGGCATAAAATGCATGCTCTCCTTCAATGGGATAATTGACATCTTGCATCATTTGAGATTTAACAACATCCACTGAATCAGAATCCCAGAATTCGAATGCTTTACCCGTCTAGATTAGTAGAGTGCACTGTATCTTTAAGCTATTTTCAGGTACCTGATAAAATCTCGGAGAGATCCTCCTTGGCCATTACAAATGCTTTTTGTACATCTTCAAAGGATGCAAGTCCTACCATAGCAACATTCACAGACTATAAACGTATACGTGTTACATTTATATTAGGTTTTCTCACACTGGCTTATTACTAGTATAAAGCCTTACCTTAGGACGTCTGGGTGTCAAGAGCGAAACACCAGTGACTAAACCCAATGTTCCCTCTGCTCCAATAAACAATTGCTTCAGATCATAACCTGTATTGTCCTTGCGTAAAGTAGACAAGTTTTCAAGAATAGTACCATCGGGTAGAACCTGTCACGACATGCATAAGTAACAGCCGCTGCAAGGCACGCCTGAGAAAACACTACATACCACTTCAAGGCCCAAAACATTGCCATGCAAATTACCAAAGCGCATTAAGCGTAAACCACCTGCATTGGTACTGACATTTCCGCCCAATTGGCAAGATCCTTTAGCCCCCAAATCTAATGGAATGGTGTACCCTCGAGGCTCCAAATACTGGTCCAAACTTTCCAATACAACACCGCAATCCACAACTACAGCACCAGAAACAGCATCAAAATGTCTTATTTTGTTCATTTTGGAAGTATTGACAATAACCTCATCGAAAACTGGAACAGCGCCACCACTGACACCTGTATTACCGCCTTGAGGTACAACAGCTAATTTCTGTTTATTACAGTATTTGAGAATCTGAGATGCCTGTTCAGTAGTCGTTGGGAAAAGACAAAGCCTATACATTCATCGTTAGTCTAACAGATACACACAAGCTCAAAGTGCCTGAAACCTTACGAAGATGACCCTCTGTACAGGTTAAACCAATCTGTATTGTACTGAATCATGTTAGTGCTCTCAGGATCAGATTCATGCACAATGTTATTGGGCGCTAGCACAGTCTTGAAGAACTCTACATCTTTGTTTGTGATCTTGAGATATGGAATCAGTTGAACGTGCAATTGCTTTGATCATTTACTTGTGCTTTACCTTGGAAAATACAGGATTTCGTTGGAATTCTGGATGCTTTACATGCGTCAAAGGCGTCAATGCTCTGCTGAATACAGATCTAGACGAGTGAAGTAATCTCTTTTGAAGCATGAGTGAAGACAAGAGAGTGTGAGAGAAATGGTGAGAAGCACACTAAAAAAGGGGAATAGGATGATATTTTATAACATTTAGAGTTATTGTTCGATGTGTACCATCTCGCCACTGTGACTAAATGCATTTGCACAGCCGGTCATTGGGCAGTGAAATACAATCAGCGATGCCCTGAAATTGATATGCTGATCTATCTTTTATTCCAATGCTTACACCAAGTTCATTTGGTTCATATAAATTCCTAATTTGAACACAAAACACACGATTCATGTAGGGTAAAAATACCACTTGGAGAATCTAGTTCCATGTGGGAAAACAGAGCTTTGGCGTGGTAAAATGAATAAGCGATGTTCATCCGAGCACATAAATTCGTGTGTAGCACAAGAAGACGGTTCAAAGCTATCAGAGCCACGCCCCACAATTTGGATTTGCTTTCTTTGTGATCATCTCACTGTTTTTCCGTATTCAAAAAAAGCTTAGGTGTGAGCAACACTGAAAGCACAAGCGCTTAGTGGCCATTTTGCAAGTGAAATGTCCAATGACTTTATGGACTATACAATATCGGTAATGAACAGCTTACAATGTATGATTTATTGAGAATCGGAACAGCTATTATCTGCTACTAAGCTGCAAAAAACGCACTTGACGATGGCCATTTTGATTACGGAATTCAATGCTACTAAATGCTGATGTCAAGATTTTGCTAAGCAACCGTTCTAGTTCTTTCAAAGTTAACTAAATGTTTATAATAATAGTCAGGCGCTTCCATGTCGATAGCTGTTCTAGAAGTCCAGGTCATTCTGTTTATGACCAACATGTCGAAGCAGCATGACGAGAAGCAAGTAGCACTAAATGGTGGGTAAATCGGTCTCTGCAAGCTGTATGGGACCGAATAAAGCATTATCTATCACGCTGATCGCTGCTGGTATAAGACACAGTGCGTAATATAAAGACTAAATATACCTTGTATCATCTTTTAAGAATTCCCGATCTCTCCAATCCCTGAATCAATTTCAAGGTACCCTATCGTAATACTTTGATTTAGGGAACCGCAATCTTGAGCGACATGGTCCATGACAACGGAATTGAGATCAATGCCACAGCTATCCTTTTGAATCATTCGAGTGGACGATTAGATTGATGAAATGCAATCATGGATATATGCGCATAATACATTAGATGTACAGCATGATTGTTTTCAATTATAAAACGTGTGCTCAAGCGCGCCCATTGAAAATCGATCTACCTTTCTGACCTTTGTACTCAAATGACGGATCAAAGAACTTTTTCAATTGGTGTAAAGCACAGAAATTTCTCTTTGGTTTGAATTGATGTGACTCGAACCCTCTCTCATCCTGCTTTTGCTCAGTTTTTCCCCTGAAATTTATTTTTCGAATATATAGATAATCAATCTCTCATCTTTTTCCTCTTCTTTGTTTCTTGTTTTCCTACTTGATCTTTTTACCCTCTACTAATACAAGGCAATGGTTGGCATAGACTCGGCTGATTTGAGAGATACCAGTGCTTGGACAAGAGCTCGTTATTCCCGTATGGGTGTTGCATGCGTGGTAGCACTCACTCTATTCACGTAAGAGAAGAATTCTTCTTTATCCATGTTACAGTGCCAACTTTTTTGTATACTGTTAGTGACATGTTGGTCTATGGTGTGGTCATTCCTTGCCTGCCTATCCTCGTCATTGATAGATTGGAGGGCGATTCTACAATGGTTGGATTTTTGTTTGGCTGTTACGGTATGCAATTGTTTGATTCATCAAATGACTGAATTGATGCTAATGTTTATTTGTTTTAGCATTTGGTCTATTATTAGCAACTCCTGTATTTGCCATTTTGTCAGACCGCTATCAAAACAGAAGATATCCCATGATGGGTGGCATGTTGGGTTTGGTGATTTCTACATTGGCATTCGCCATGGCAGATACATACGCCTTGTTAGTATTGGCTCGTGTAGCTCAAGGTGTAGCTGGTGGTGCATCATGGTAAGTCGCTGATTGTCCTAGCGAGCCAAAGGATTCATTTTAAATATGGCATTATTAGGACCATTGGCCTTGGATTATTAGCAGATGTATTTCCAACAAAGAAATTAGGCGCTGTCATGGGCACTGTGTTAACAGCACACACAGTCGGGTTCGCATTAGGCCCTGGTATTGGTGGAGCTTTGTATGAATACGGAGGCATGGAAGCACCTTTCTTCTTCTGCGCTGGATTTGCTGTCCTCAACTTTTTAGCCATCCTCTGGTTAGCGGAACCCAAACACAATCACATTGAAGAAACACAGGATCATGTTTCACGAGCACAAGAAGAGATTGATGAGACAACACCCTTGGTGAACAGTTGCAATAGGGCCTCAGACAAGAAGCCGTTGACTATGATTGATCTCTTAAAGAACTGGAGAATCTTGTCATGCGTTTTGTGTGTTACAGTCAGTGCATCTGTTTTTGCCGGTATTGAGCCTGCGTTACCTATTCATTTGCAACAAACATTCAATGCGTCTGCATCTACCATTGGTTTGATCTTTGTAGCTATGGTTGTCCCTGCTTTCCTTGCTCCTTTGATCGGTCATCTCTCTGACAAGGTAAGGATTAGAATTGCACGTAAATGGCACGCGCGTGTACCCAATATGTCTGTTTGTGTAGATTGGCAGACAAGTGATTTCGGCCACAGGTATGATCATGATGGCCATCGCTTCACCATTAGTGGCACTTCAATATACCTCCATCTACTGGATCATACCTCCTCTCATGGTGTTTGGTCTCTCCAGTCCCGTTACATTGACTCCTGTTTTACCTGAAATGGGCGAAACTGTGAGTGAAATGGTAAGTCTTGTGTGCATAAAGGCATGTACAATATGTTGACCTAATTTTTACTATTTCAGGGTGGTGCAGCATATGCTCAAGGTAAGTTTTGGTCAACAAACAAGCAAACAAGATGCATGTGCTAATATAAATTAAATAGTTTACGCATTGTATAATATGGCTTATTCCATTGGCATGTTTATCGGCCCTGTAGTTGCTGGTTTGATCATGTCTGCTGCTGATTTTGAGACATTGATGATTGTATTTGGAGCATCCCTCATTATTTGTAGCCCTATCATGATGAATTGGGGCGCTGTATATAGAAAAACAGTAGCATTCTTTCATCGTAATTAGGTCATTTGCATTAATTTGTTGCTTGTCGAACAATATAATAAACTAGTCAAACAAGCATATACTTGTAAATATAACATACACACCTTTTGTTCAATATACTACAGTAGCCATGCGATGTAACGTTATAACGGTGGATTACAAAAGTAAAAAGCTGCAGCCAAAATACTGTTATTACAGTTATTCGATATTACTCCATGTATCTACCACCCCATTGATCTACTAACAAAAACTCATACCATTGAATGTCTACATATACACCGTTGTCTGTATATACCACGCTGTGTCCCTGACCCTATGTCACTCCTCTTAAACATGCTGCCCACTTCCAGAAAGAAACCAACTGACAAAAACCGCTCAAAGCATATTGTGTAGTCTATTTGTTGGGCAATTATCTGTCGAATCTTACATGAAATAGATTATTTACATCACGATCAAATCCCTCCTGATGTTCCTACCACTTGATTGACAATTACTATCTTGATTATTCTCTAGCTCTCAAATGTGTTGATTGCATCTTCCTATTACCTTCCCTTCTTTATCCTTTTTACCTTTTTGACTATCAAAAAGGTTTTTAGCTTCTCTAACGCTCCTTTGGACTGGCCCGGGCAATACAATATGTCGCATATTATGTGCTCACTTTGGGTTTTAAGAAAGTTATTACTACAAACAAAAATTATTCTTTAATCTTTATTCGATATTACGATGAGGTTCTACCAACATTACCGTTATACAGCATTAAGCGATCTTTCTAATTTTGGAAATAAATACTTCTAAATTAGGAAGTAAATATATCCATATTTAACGTCAGATATTTTTTATACCTATATAACCACCTCGCCTCTTTACCAATGTCAGTATCACCGGTGCTGTATTACATAATGCCAGTCTGTTCTTATACCATAGTCACTATGCTCAATATGCTATAACGATGCTTTTTGAAAAGATTGGGAAACCTTTATATCGCACGACTACTGTATATCAGTTTGCGAGACTCATTAAAGCAAAGTAATCTACTGAATTCATGTAAGCCCTAACGCATAAATAGGTAGAGCAGAAAACTCACTGAATCACTAACTAATTTAATATGCTCATTCAACTACACTTTGCTTTCATAGCACGAAAATGCTTAAAATATTGGTTTGCTTGCTATTTATCTATAGAAAAATTTGCACTTTGCTTAGAAATTTTCAAGGTAATGACTATAGCTCAGCTGATTTCTTTGTTTGATAGTCATGATGGATAAAATGAAGCTGCAGCAAACGCAACATGTCAAAGTGCGACTGAGTCTAAACGATATCTCAGCAGCGTTTGTGCTATGTTACACCACCGCGATCTACTTCTTACTTTGAAAGTGTCAGATGAAAGGATTCTCTTGGCATGAATTGAATGTATCATGATTCAAGCATCTTTACCGCGGTATAGTGAAAAGATGGATGAGTGAAAATCCAGAGAAAACAATATCTTAAATTAGAGTTATTAGATACACACACACACATCATCATCCAAACAAAACAAAATTTTGGTTTTGCATTTTGTTTTGTTTCTTATCCCCAGTAATCTTGCCTTGTTCTTTCTTGCTTCATGTCAAACAAGCCATGTTTTATAAGAAATTTCAAAGAAGAATAGCGTTGCGCTTATATCTGCTGATAGCTTTCATTCTGTTCATCACACTCATGGTGCTGCTGTTTCTCACCTCATTGTACAAGACGATACCTGCCAACATCCCGTACTTCACCAACATTCCTTATTATCGAAACAAATGGCAGTATACGCCACCTACACAGCTGTTTCAACCAAACCCTCATCTAAAAGCAGCTTACATTGCATTTGCCCATGGCGATAAAGAATCTCTCGGCGATCTACGACAGACAATGCGCACCATAGAGGACGTGTTTAACAAGCATCATCACTATCCTTATGTTATTTTTACGGATGATGACCTATCCACTGAATACAAAGAACTGGTAGCTTCCATCACCCAGGGAGATGTTCAATTCGAAAAGGTCACTCAATACGAATATGGTTACGGTAATACGACAGATCAATTCAGAGCACTCCTCGCAAGAAATTACCTGAAAGATACAGAGGGTAACACTGAAGTGTTCCGGTTCAAGTCAAGATTGATGGCCGGCACCATTTTCAAGTGAGTAGTGTGCAATACTTTATCAAATGAGACGAATTTCTGACAGTATGCTTATCTGTAGCCACGCAGTATTCGACGAATTGGACTTTTTTTGGAGATTTGAGCCAGGCACCGAATACATGTGTCCAATAGACTTTGATCCTTTTCAGTACATGCTGGATAACCACAAGGAAATATCGTATTCAATGGCAACCTACGAAAAACAGGAAACCATACCATCACTATTCAAAGCGGTTGTCAAGTTCAAAAAGCAGCACGCAAAATGGTACCCATCAATTGACGCTCCAGACGAAAGTTTGATGTCTCTCATGACAAACGATGATGGACAATACAACCGATGTTATTTCTGGAACAACTTTCAAATTGCAGCTACACGGTTTTTCAAGAGCGAAGCCTACCAATTATTCTTTGATTTCATAGATAAAGAAGAAGGTATATTTTATGAAAGATGGGCAGATCCAGTGATACAATCACTAGCAGCAGCTTTGTTTCTCAATCGGGATCAAGTGCATTTTTGGGAGGATGTTGGGTATCGCTATAGATACCTGTACAATCACTGTCCAAGTGATAGAGCCATATGGGAAAGGTGTTCATGTAGGCCAGAACAGAGCTTTGATCAAGATGGGCTTAGCTGTCTATCCCTTTTCCAATAAAATATATAGATGTGTATTTAAAATGTATGATATAAAAAATTACAGGGCGTCTTTGAACTTCCATTCATTCTTCTCGAGTAATTCTTGATCTATCGCACGTTTCTTGTCAATCTCAATCGACGCTAAAGCGTGTACTCTTTGCACAGGATCCAGGTCGTGCACAGTGTCCTTGTTCTTGATGCAACTGGAGCCAAAATCCCAGTCGCTGCCAGTAGAGAAATGAGTGAAATTGAGATATTCGAGGCCACCCTTGGCATGCTTGTTTCTGTAGAGACCGCCATTTAACCAAAGAGGTCTTCCTTCTGCATCCAGATGGATCTGATTACCACAGATATATTCGGGCGAACCATCAGTATCACCACGGCCATGGCTGCCAATAACACCAGCGTAGGACTTGACAAACGCATAGGGTGTTTGAGTCACCTCAAAGCCAACCCAGTACGTCTCTTTGTCGCCGTGAACATGCTTGTAAACAACTTCATCACGCTCGGTTATGCCATTCATCTTGCAAGTAGACAAAAGGCCTAACAATGCCTTTCTTTTATCCATCACCACGACACCAGACTCTTGTTCATGGGAAGAGAGACCTTTGAACCAGCGAGATTTAGGCACAAACGAGCTCATGGTAGGCAAGAAGGATCGCATCCAATCAGGGCCCTTTGTCCAGTTGGGAAACAAGGTACGATCATAGTAAAACAGGCTACCAGCCGTCTTGTAACCCTCATCCTCAAACAACATGCTAGGATTTTGAAAGAAGAAGACGTCCGCATCCATCATGATTACCTCAGAGAAGCTGCTCGCCAACATGGCAAATGGTTTCATGGCCCAGCCACCAAACTTGGTATAATAATCATCCACATAGTCGTCCAACTTCATCAGTGTCAAATTATCGAATTCACTGGTAAGATAATGTCGTTTAGCGATATCCAAATCATTCTCTCGGATGAAAAACACTTCAATGGGCAAGTCATTATGGTACACTTCTCTAATCGCTCGGATCGTCGATGCTGCAAACTTAAATTGGTTGTTGCCTACACATAGTACAATGCCCTTGCCACTGGTCTGGTTGTTGATGTGAAATACATTGTCCCAATAGGGATAGATCCAGGGATAGAGCGCATTTTCGAGTCTTTTGAGATAGGTCCAGGATGGATCATGCTGCACTTCGTGAGAAGGATTTTTGGCCAGTATTTTGTCAAAGTGCAAAAACAGTGATTTGAAAAGTCTTTCGGCTGCTGTAATGGTGGCAAAGTTAGGAGGAAGATGAGCCTCTGGGATCAAGGCTAACTGAGAGAATACAGTTTCTCCCGCAGCGGATTTGAAAAACGCTAAATCTTGTTCTAAATGTACATACAAATCATGAATATATTAATAGCATTTTGGGAGGTTGAGAGGCTCTATGTACCTGTCCATTGTAATGGTGGTTGAGTAACAGCAATGTCGTATTTATTGGATAGCTCATCTACTTTTGATAGATTCAGAACTGAAATCAAACATTAGTATTGATGGCCGTATTTGTTAATTGCCTTTTTTTTTTCTACCAGATTCCTGTACTTGCAGTTTGTAATGCTCGTCATTTGAGATAAAGGATGCTGCATCAAAAGTGTTTATTGATTTGACAGGCACTCTATCAAACTGCAATGTAAACAGTATGGCGACGGTGATCAAACTCGAAGCCAAGATGGGCCATCGAAAAGCTTTAATATGAGAAAACATTGGAGGGAAAAGAAACAAAAAACAAAAAAAGGACACTGCATCATGAACTGGAGTCTTGCAATCTTTTTATATACCAAAACCATACGAAGATGGAGCTGATATCTGCGATTATAATTTGAAACCTATATGTATGAGGTCAGGCTAATTGTTCGTATCAAAGCCAATCTCTTAGAGACATCAACATCACCAACTTTACACATGTCAAACTGACACCAGATGTGGAAACGAATAGATCAAACAGGAGCTATAGTGTAAACAGGATAATGCGATTACTGTTAGATCAGTACCTGAAGATACACAATAAGAGAGTGTTTATAGGCTTTTCTGGACACTAAAAGTTTTTCCTTCTCCTCTTCCTTTTCTTTCTCTCCCCACCTCATTTACCGACTAAACTGATAAATCCAATTATGACAGGCAATCAGGAACTTTTCACTGGATACGCAGGATTAGCACCTTTCGTCTTGGAGGATGAAAAGACGCACTTGCAAGTTCACAGGTTTGAACCAAGACCTTTAGACGCCGATGAAGTAGAGATTCAAGTTGCTGCATGTGGCATGTAAGTGTTTGATTGACTCTAGTCATTACGTGCATGAGTACCCAACATTTCTATCACCGTGTAGCTGTGGATCAGATGTACATCAATTAACAAATGTGAGTCTCGTAACATTGGCTATCAGAACATGTAATGATTGACGCTTAGCAATCATGTATGTAGGGCTGGAAACGCGCAAACTATCCCTTAATAGCGGGACATGAATTCATCGGCAAGGTAACTGCTGTTGGAGATCAAGTGAGCAACATTCAATTGGGCCAAAGAGTCGGCGTAAGTCCTGTATGTCGATCCTGTGGAGATTGCACTCAATGTAATAACTCTCACGCGCAATTGTGTCCAAACAAAGTGACAACATACAATGGAAAGTACAAGGGATTCTCTACATTTGGTGTAAGTGGCATCAATCACTAGTAGAGCTCGGTGCTCATGCTTCAATATTAGGGATACGCTGATAAGGTCAGAGTACAAGCTGCTTGGGCGATCCCTATCCCTGAAAATATCAGTGATACAGAAGGGGCTCCTTTGTAAGTAGACTTTATATTCATTTGGTTGGCATGTCTAACGCAAATACAAAGGCTGTGCGCAGGTATTACTACGTGAGTGAAAATTACAATGAAATCAAGCTAGAAATAATATCTTACACTATGGCAACATGTTAGTTACCTTCCATTCAAGCATCAAAACATTGGACCTGAGACATCAGTCGGTGTCATTGGTATTGGCGGATTAGGACACTTGGCAGTAAGTATACGAGTGAGCGATACAAGCAAGATCATATGTCTGATGCAAGCTGCGATTATCAGATTCAATGGGCAAAAGCCAAGAAATGTCACAAGATCCTTGCCATCTCTACATCGACTCGCAAACAAGAAGATGCTACCAAGCTTGGTGCTACGGATTTTGTTATTTTGGACAAGGATGGCAATTTTGAAGACCACTATGCCAGAAGTGTCGATGTACTATTGGTTTGTGGATCCGGTAAATCAACCGATTGGGGCAAATTGAGCGAGCTTATTAAGACCCGTGGTAAAATGGTGCTCATTGATGTTCCTGATGAGCCTATTCTCTTACCTGCTGCTGCTCTTGTTTATCAGCATATCAGCTTGATTGGTACATTTGTTGGCAGCAATGATGATTTGAAAGAAATGCTCGAATTCGCTAGCCAAACAGGTGTGCGTCCATGGATCCAGACTGTCGAGAATACGTTGGAGGGTGTGAATGGAGGTATCAAGGATCTGATCAATGGCAACGCTCATTACCGTATTGTTATCGATGGAGAGGGTAGATGAATACTTTTTTTTGCACCAAATGTTTAAATAAAGTTGAATTGTTTCTCAGAAGGCCTCTACGAAAATCTACAAAGCCATCATTCATTGAGGCATAGGAGTCAAATGATCGAATTTAGACTCATAGAATCTGTCTTTTTATAATGTGTTCACAAATAAACCTTGTTACCTCTAAAGAAGCTGCTCGCTGCATTCATCCCGTCTTACCATGGTATAAAGCATAGGCTCTGCTGGATCGTCCGAGTAGCAGATTTCAACGTTGATCATGTCATCAATCAATTTTGATAATTCAACAACGTTTGACTCCTTGTAAGGTTTACAGTAAAACATGCATATAGCCTGTTCTCTGCTGATCATTGTAATCATGGGTAATAGGAAGAGGTTTTTGAAAAGGAAGGGTGATATCGAATACTGTAAAAGTCGAAGGAGAGGATAGAATGGCGAATATCATCAATGGTTACCGTGGGCCAGAGGAACTCAGAGATAATACCCTGCCAAACCGATGCCTTACGTAGACATTCAAAAAGGAAGCATTCAGTTGAATCGTCAACTAAGGAACATACCACACGCAAGGGAAACAAGCGAACTGTGGGGAATTGAAAATATAGTAAGAACTGGCGGGGAATTCACTTGTTGATCAAGCGGTAGACGACTTTTCTTGGAGTCATAGTCAAGGACAGAGACCAGAAAAAGGACCACTGTATATAGGCTATTGCAGCCAAAGGTTGAGGAACGACCGAAGCAGAAAAGCATGCTTGTCGAAACGATTTAGATTTATAGCCAGTGGTTGTTATTGCGTGGTTGTTTTCAGTTGTAAGGTGGGTTACAAATGGACGCAATGAAGGGCTAAACGGTGAAGGAGAGGAAGCGACAGAAGGAACACACAGAGGGAGAAAGAAGGGTTATAACTTGAATGTGCCGTTTGGAATGATTTTTATCAGCTGTCAAAGTGAATGTTGCCACACTACAAGGAAGGGGTCAAAGGAACGTTTCCAACGTAGAAATTGTTTGGTTACATCTACTGCAAAGACGTCTGCGATAGCCATTGAGTGGAACTTTCGAGGCAATTTGATATTACATCGAGGATCGGAGTAAATGACGATTGATGGTGGTAGCATAAGAGCAGTGGGCAAATTGATTGCGGCTTTGTCGAAGTTTTTAGGTAGTAGCATGTCAATGGATTTATACATGATATCAATCAACTTTACTCGTCTCGTCTTTGTGAACTGTTGGCGTGCAACAGGAAAGAGCAACGGACGCTGATGACAAGAGGAGCGATTGTAATTGTTGATGTGATAGATGACTATGATCAAGAGCGAATTATTAATGGAAGAGAGAGAATCCAGGTGGAGCAAAGGGAAGATCCAGTGATACTGGGTTCAATAGCTTGAAAAGCAACAATTGTCCTCTTGAATAGCCGTATTTTGCAGCCAAAATTGTTTAAAGCCCAATTTTTATTTTCTGCTTCGATTCGTTAATTCTGAACAAAAATTGACCTGTTTGATCTATTTTGCTATGGCTTGCCCATATGCGATTTGTTTTTGACAATGTTGATGTTGTCCCTGAGGCGATTTTGGTCACCATTCGCTCCAGTGTTCGCCAGACAGTGATGAAGATCAATTTCGTTCCCTCTTGTAGTAATATATAGTATAGTTAGTTTTATTTGGTTTATATCTTATTCTCAATTTATTTATTATGCCTCAATTGCACCTGCTTCTTCACTTTGACCCAACACTCTTAGTGTATGCAGATCAATTAATAAACAAAATTTATAAAAAAAAAAAAATCTATTTTGCAGGGTCTGACTATACAGTGTGATGATAATCAAACACTTTC
>DF836482.1:49105-60898 GCA_000950595.1 Mucor ambiguus
TCGATGTGGTTATTCAAGCATCTTATTCTTGTATAAAAGCTCTAGACGAGACGCTTCTAATAGTCTATCTTACTGCCAGCTGTTATTCCTGTAGTTTTTTTCTTATATTCACAAATTAATCGATCGTGTTGAAAATTAATGCAGTTGACAGATAGACATATTCTCAAAATGTAAAATTTAGGCACAACTTGAGTGTAAATGGCTGTTTGCAGACGCTAATTGATTTGTAATCTTGCCCCTGAAAAAATCATTTGGGAATCTATTGACGAAATTCCACAAACAGCTTGTCTGACTTACTTGAACTTAAATATAGGCGCCTCTTATTATGGAAGTATCTCTATTATTATCTTTGTATAGGGTGAAATGAGAGTAGAATCTCGAGCAGCCTTCTCTTTTGTCAATTAAATTGAAACGATCAGGCTGAAATGTAAAATAAGGGACCTGACATCACTTAATATGCAACACTTTGCTATACATGCACTTTGTATGAAAAATGATTGCTTTAGTTCAAATCAGTATTTTGGCTTGAGAAAAAACTTGAATCGATACACACTGGTGTCCCTATCAAATATAAAGTTTCTAATGAAACAGGTCAAGAAACGATCAGGAGAAAAGGGGCAGCAGACATCTTAAAATGGTATACCCGGGTATAGTGCACGATCAAAAATACACACACGCACAAAAAAGGGGGTTCAACGTCTGACGAGCATCAAGTAACTTTAGTTGATAAAATTATAAACGACAGCATGAGAAATACAAACAACAACAAATCAACGGACGACGGCAACTTACTACCACGTATTAAAACAAATAAAGAATCGTGCATGATGCTGTATGCCATTTGATTGAATGTAATGTATAAATACTCAATTTCACCTTACTAGCACTGCATAGATATGTAATGTAATATGAATATCAATCGTGGTATTTATAGTATAAGGTATGATGTAGTAGCAGTTACCATGAAATTATTTAATTAAAAAAGTGTAACTGTGCTTGTATATGATAAATGGTGTATAAAGAGGCGACTCAGGAACATTTCAATGATAAGAATGATAATGACATGTAAGAACAATGCAATAAATACCCATGTATTACTTATTCGCGGTGAAGATCATAGATACATGCTATACATCATGGCTTATTCTTTAGCAATGATTTTACTAAACCATACCGTTACAAGTGAGTGTCATATGGATATGATACAAAACAGAAAAGGGGAAGCAGAGGACCCTCGTCTTCATCACTGTATCTTTTATATTTATGATAAACATCATGTAAGTATAAACAGCACAACGGAAATGACACGATTTGAGTGTCAAGGCATTTTTTTTTTCTTGTACAAATATGCTTCGCTTTCATGATCTGAGAATCTTCAATTACGAGACAAGTTGTGCCTGAGAACTATCATCATCAGAACATAATGAGCAATGAAAAAGAGTTGGTTATTTTGATTCCCTCATCCAAATGATACAGTTAGACTTTTCCAGATATTCCTTGATTGTATATCGCCTGCAGCTTTTTGTATTTTTATTTGTACAAAAAGCCCTTCTTTTTATAATACTAGCACCTATTTTTTCGCTTCGAAAGTACACTGGTAACTCACGTGCTATTTTAAAATAACGTGAATTAAGGTCTAAGCATTTCTCTTTTTCTTTTGCTTTTTTTTTTCCTCTTTCACTTTTTTTCTTGCCTTTTGGGCATTTAACGAAAACAAACCCTTTATATTCCTTCTCTTTTCTATACATGCTTTTATAAATTGTTTTCTTTTCTGTTTCTACATTGCTTGCTGCCCAACAAACAGAGCTCTTCCCCCCTTTTTATTCCTCCTTACTCCATACATCTATAAATCAGTGTAAATATCACAGCAACAATAAAGAGAGAAAAAAGCAATTCCAACACGATTTTTTCCCTCTTCACCCCCAGGTTTATTAAATGCATGAACTGGTTCAAAATGAAAAAAACAAGGAGAGGAGTAGCAGAGCACGGCCACCACTACAGACACGCACGGGCCCCAACGCATCATCCAACAAAAAGTCTTCTTTATCCATAGAAGAGAAGCAACAAAAAAGAGTAGCAGCTCGAGCAGCAACAGCAATGGCACAAGTGCTACATCGTAGACGTGAACCCCGGTCTCTCATGATGTGGGGTGACCGGAAGAAGGTGCGCCGTAATTTTATTTTATAACATTCGCATTACTTTCCTATATTGATTAGAAGAACCATCATTTCGTTGTCATCTTATTTCTGTCAACTCTGCCCTCTTTTGTTGTATATTTGAGCATTTTGTCAATTGTATAAGGGCAGAAATTGGGGATACAAATATAATTTCGTGTTACATTTTTGCTAGGCTCAGTTCAATCAAACAGAAAGAGTGAGGATAGAGATACCATGGCAAAAAAACAAATAAGATGATAACGAAATGTGTTTCATAAATCAATATTCTCGTTCTTTTGTTTCTTACGATTTCTTTTTCTCGCCCTCTCTCTCTCTCTTGATTTCTAACATTTTATACAAATTTTGCTATTTTATATAGGCTGTTATCAAGAGATATCCTGATGGAGGACAAGAAATCATCGTGCCGCAAACATTAACACCAGAACAAGAACACTACGAATTTCCACCTCGCTCGAGATTTCTCAAAAAACTAGCAACATCCACAGCAGAACGACGACGATTATCTGTTCTTCAAGACCACGTGGTGCCGTCCGCCCCTACATCTGTGTCTGCCGCTGCTGCTGATCATCTTACTCCTACTCATTCTTATAACACATTGCCACAGCCCCATATACAGCCACCGACCACCACTACAACCGCAACTAGAACTTCAGACATGCGCCAGCCAGATCAATTGGCCTTGAATGAATGGTTCTCCAAAAAGATCAAAACCAATAAATCCAATTCCAAGCCCAATAAAGATCGAGCTGTCATAGATTGGATGAACGATGTGGAACGATCCTCCACAAAAACACTTCTACCTACTAAACGACTTATCATGTCACCCACGCCATCTTCAAGTCATAGTCATAAAATCCAATTCAAAAGCGACGCTGGTAAACGATGGGCCAACAGCATTACATCGAATACATCATTATATCCTCCTGACGATACATGTCGAAAGCATTACGTACCTCGACGATTGCTGATCCTCTCCACAAGAAAAGAAGATGGCATGCAGCATAATTCATTGGCATCGTCAGCAGAGTCTGCCGCTACGAAAATCCAGGACATTTGGAGAGAATATCAAAACAAATCTACACCCATCGTATTAGAAAACAAGGTGGGCATGGTTGCCATGGCAACGACAGGACAACGCACGCCTATTGCTGGCATGGTTCATCTACTGCAACGATTGAATCAATCATTTGAACAACGTCAATTGCATCAAAAGAACCGTATCGCTGAAATTGAGTCTGTCTTGAAGGATGAGATAAATAAGCGTCAACAAGCAGAAGAAAGAATGAAAAGATTGGAATCAGCTTACCAACAACAGCAACAAATACCACATGAAAATAACCAAGGTCACGAAAAGTACCAAACACTCTTGTCTAAAGTAACTGAATTGGAGCTCTGTGTGAAACGTGAAAGCCAATCTAGAAAAGTATTGCAAGATAAATTACTAAAGGCAACTGCATCTGCTCCTTCTCCACCTGTTGCTGCCACAATCTCAAGACCAAAAAGAAAAACACTTGTACCCAACGCTGCTGTCACTGCACCTGCAGTGTCTCTACTTGTGAATCGATCTCATGTAAAGACATCATCCAGGGACCGAACTTCTTCTTTGGCACATGTGGGGCTCAAATCGACCAATAAGGCAACATCCAGCACAGCTGCTACAACACCATCTTCCTCCAGAAGATCAACTTTGGTGAAATCCTCTGTTTTCAAGAAGAAATAACCATTTTGTATATCATACCCCTATTTATAAATATATATATATATTATAGCAAGTAGGAGCAAGCAGTAGGAGTATCATTTCTGTACATATAATTTAGTTCATCACCATCCATCAAACGATGATATCACAGCTTTAATAAACATCGCTCTCTCATTCTTTTTAATGAAAAAAGGCGGGTACGAATAATGTGTGGGTTACACTTTTCAATAGACATAAAGAGGAAAATTTGGTGCAACAAGTGAGTGAAAGGGCAAGAAATCTTACGATTTTTCGACCATCTGGTGCTTTGACAAAATGAAATTCTATTGATATCCAGTCTTTCAGCTTCTTTAAGGGTGTAGTACAATAAAATTATCAGACCATTCTGTCAAAAGCCAATAAATAAACACCTTCTGGTCAATGCAAATTCCAAAATGTTGACTTTTTGAACCATGCATTTCATATAAAAGGGAATTTTCATGTTAGAGTGAAATATCAGACCACTTCTCTCTGTCACTCACTCTCTCTCTCTATCGCAGTGATGGAAGATGCTACACGAGTATGCTTCTTTTTTTTTCTTTTTCGATCATGTGTAAGAGAAAGAAGGACGAGAGCAAGGAGAGAGGTTGTTGAGCGAGAATGAAACTGTTTGTAATTAAACTTGCATATCTTGTATATGAGTGACAAGAAAACGTGCCTCCATTTGGACATAAGCATATCCAAAATTTCAAAAAGTTCTTGAGCTACCCCTTTTTCATTCGAAATCTGAAAGGAGGACGGAGGAGGGGCAAGATTCTTGTGAAATAGCTTTCATTGTCATCCAATGTTGGTATGGAAAATGTAGAAATGATACAATAATATACACGAAAGTAAGGAGTACACGGTTCAAGCGGCCTAGTCGAGCAACTGTAAACGATCATGGTGGCTAAAAAAGGCAATAAAAAGGTTAAATGAAAATGAAAAAACTTGTATTTTGCAGTAAATGTAATGTTTACAAAGTGAGACTCATGCTTCAGCATGTGCAGAGCCATTTAATAAAGCTAAATAATGACGATGATGTGGTTGACGATTATGATGATGTTGTTGTTGGCATCTAAAAAGTCGACCTTGTGGTTTGATTAGTGAACAGCCGTGTATCACAATAATAAGAAGATACATTGTCGCTTTTTTGTATCACACAGCAAAATGGGGGTGGAGAGGGGGGAGACAGAGAAACAGAGGTGCTATTTTTGTATAAAATGTGCTCTGCGTTCAGATCTCTCTTTTTCTCCTTCCTCCATTTTTTTAATGCAATCATAGACACACAAAATCAGAAAATTATGGCCACTACTACATTATCTCCATCTATTAATCTATCATCATCGAATGCCAATACCAATGATCTCACAAGCATCCAGAATTCCCTGATTGAATCATTTGGTCAGATTTGTTCAGTCGAACAAATGGAGTTGTGTCAGAAATTAGGCATGTTATCAAAGTCTGAGCAGCAGCAAGCATACAAGATGGCCAAAGCACTAATTGAACATCGGCAAATACCTGTGAGCATGGAAGACTGGAACAATTTGACTGAGTGGGTCCTCATGCTCAGGGACAGATATGCCATGCACCTGGAGTCTCAATGCATCAGACAGCACGCCAACGACTTGGAGCGCATCGGATACTTAGATCAAGTTCAACGATTATCCAACCTACTAGAGGAATACGGCCAGGCACATGACGATCTTACCGATCTGCTACAAGCTCTCAAGAAGTTAAGAAACGACTGGAAACATCGCAAACGGGATGTTGAAAATATTGTCCTCTCCATCCTGTCCTCATCGTCAAATCCTCATCCAGATTACCGTGTTGTCAAAATTACAAGATCGCATTTGGCTACATTGGGGCTAGGGTTCAGCTCGATTGGCAAATACTACATAGTGTACGAATCAAGTATGTCGGATGAATCCAAAAAAGACATATTGAACAATGTGGCAAAGGATTTCGGCATGGTGTTTCAAGAAAATGCCGCTCAAAACTTGGCAAGAATGGCTGGTAGCTATCATCGCATATTTCAGCAAGAAGAGGACATTGATGTGTTGGACGAAATTCAAAAATTGGCGCAACAAGTATACATCTCCAGACCGAAATCAGTGATTTTACCGTACCCTACAAGTTTACCTACCTCAAATCATGCTGCTGCAGGTACAGCCACCACAACAAATACAGCAGCAACAGACAGCCCGAGCAAAAGAAATTCAACATTTTTGGAAAGAAGAAAATCGGTCATCATCTTACCTGACGACGACAACAATGATGAAAACAGCAACAGCTCTGCTGAACAGCAGGATAGTAGTATAAAATCACCCATGGTATTTAATATGGCAAAACCTGTATTTGAACCCGCTGGTTGGGATTGGCCACATGTGCTGAAATACAAGCGACCACGTACAAGAAGCGGTAACCACAGTGGATCTTACTATTGGTGTCGACAAATCTTGGCTCCCAACACAACAAGCGAGAAGGAGTCCATCTCTAGCACGCAGGGCGTATGGTCTACTTCCGTCTCTCGTTTATCAGATCACTTTGCCAAAGTGGGACAAGACTACTATTCAAACATGCTTAATAATGCTCGATTAATGCATTCCCATAGAGCTCAAATGTTTGAATTTGCTACTCATTCCTTGATGAAAACCTATCGTGCACTACAATTAGAGCAAGGCTGCGCCAATCTAAGTAGAACTTTGGTATTCCTCTATAGACTTCAACAAGAAACTGCTCAAAGAATTTAACTCCTTCATATCACACATATTTTGTATATATACCATAAAGACCACAATAAATTATTCTCTTTTTCCTCCTTAAAATAACATGTATTTGTGTATTTGAGGCAACTTAGGGGGGAATATTTTATTTTCACTAGATGCAACTTCGAATTCTATCTATTATGTCCAGTTGCTCTTTTCGGGCTTGATTTCGTATCACAAGTGGATCTTGCGTTTGTTCCAGTAACAAAATGATGAAATCCAGCTGTTGCTGTAAAGTGTCGCTTTCAATGCTCAATGTGGTTTTCTGTTTGTACAAACTGCATAAGAGTTGTACATCTGGGTATACGAGTTCCTTTAAGTTAGTCTCTATTGTCTGTGCACGAACGAGATCGTCTGTGGAGGAGATGTGAGATACCGCTTATAGAATTGCAAGATACCACTCACCTATTTCAATGGCTATCAACAAGGCATTAAACATGTGCCAAACATGCCCAGTATCTAATGCGTAGATATCCACAATTTTGTAGTCCAAATCTTCCAATGACGTGTACACTTGTATCATCAAGTAGTAGATATCGTCTTTTGTAATTCCAGAAGTCGGTTCGAAAGGACATACGAGTGAACAAGCAGCATACAGAACAATAGCAACATGCTCAGGTGGTGTGCTTAGGTATTTCTGACCTTCTTGCGCAAATAAATGTGCAGCCTCGCATAAAATAGAGGCAATTGAGTTGTTGGCATCTGTCAATGCAGGTGCTGGTTTAGTTCTATTTCTTTCTCTCGTTAAGTATTTGGTGGCCAGCCGATCACAAGCGTTCAGCAAGTCTTGTATCGATAGTGTACGGATACGACCTGCAATGCCAAGTAACTCGGGCGTTTCCAGCTTCCATTTGCCTGCAAGAGCGTCCAAGTAGACGCTCCTAGCTTCATCCAGTTGTTGATAGATGCATAGTAATCGGGCAAGTGCTAATCGAGCATTGTATAAGAACGAGGTGATTTGTGCAGATGAAAATGTTGTAGTAGGCGATGTATTTATCAAATCAACTAACATGCGCAATGCTTTCTCGGTATACTGGGGCCGTTTCAATGCATACAATGTCTGTGCCTGAGTCCAACAGGTTGTCAAGGCAACAGTAGGATCATCTGACTTCTCGGCTTGATCCAGCATACTGAGTGCCTCTGTAACCATAGGTGAATAAAAGCAGTTTTCGATATATCAGTATTATTACCTTGCACTTTGGGATGAACTGCTATTTTCTGGTTGTTGGCAGGACCTCTAGATGTTGGTTTGAGCTTCTTTTCGTTGGCAATATGCTTTGCGCTCTTTAGGTGGTTTGTAAATGTAGGCTCATTGCTGAATTTCTTTTTACATGCTTTGCAGTATGTGTCTAAAACTGGTTCTGCTGTCTTTTTAGCAAATGGAGAAGCCATTGCTGCTGCTGGCTTTGCAGGTTCTACAACTGTATCAACATTTCTTTTTGGCAGATCATATGGTAGAATCGATTCCAATGGCTGATATACTACAAGCAGGGTCAGATAATGGATGCAATTCGACTCAAGAATCTGGATATCCTACTGTTATATGCTTGGACATCTAATTCTGCATCATACAATGGCAGAATCGAGCTTGACATGATGCTATATGCAGACAATTCAATAGGAAAAAATCTTTTTCTAGACAAAATGTAGTGTCAATAGATCATCCTGTTGTCCGACACACATTACACGCAAAGCAGAAGAGAGAGGAGCCTACGTGATGTCATTAGAATAGCAGAGTTACAAAGGACGCGCAATACGTACACCTTTTTTTAAAAAAGAGCTTCCCATTGCGAGCTATTTTCTTCCTGCTTTACATTAATACAAAAAGATAAAATGACAAATACCACCAAAGAACAAAAGCAGCCTGAAAAGACCGAGTCTGAGGCTATGGAGATTGTTGAGGACGAAGAAGCCAAGCAACAACGCCTCACCAAAGAAACAATTACAGGTACGTAATTTGCATTTACGCTATAGGAGGTTACGTGTCTCATAGAAGCTAATCAACCATGTAGAAATCAAGCGCAATTTCGTCTTGTTGGAGCGTGCTGTTGATACAATCGAGTCAAGATTCACGACCCGTGTGTTGAGAACATTGCCTTCTATTAGACGCCGTTTGACTGCAGATATTCTCGCTCAAGTCATTTCGGATTACTATGGTTCCAGTAAGTAGCGCTAATGTGGTGTTGGTTTATGCAGATGACTTACTAACACGCTGAATAGATGACGCTCAAAAGATTGAACTCTTGTCCTATTTGGGAGAGGTAAGCATAAATGAGATCAAGCCATGCGGTGTAAACTAATCTGACATTGCAGAGCGAAAAGTCATCATCAACAGAAGAAGACGCAGATAAAAAGCACGCAGTTTTGCCTGAAGTTGACATCTATCTTCACTTGAATGTATTGATCTATCTTTTGGACAAGAACGAGATTGAAAAGGTAAGCATTAACATGTGGCACTGCGGGATTGACACATTGCTGACACGCAGCCACAGGGTCTTGAATTATCGAACAAAACTGTAGAAAAGATGACCATTATGAACCGCAGAACATTGGACCAGATTTCTGCCCGTGTGTACTTTTACCATGGCCGTTTCCATGAGTTGTCGAATAAGCTCGCTGAAATTAGACCGTAAGCCTCCTCATTGCGAAATGCATACAATGAGTGTAACTAAATCACCATAGTATTCAATTGGCAGCACACAGAACAGCTACTCTTAGACACGACGATGAATCTCAAGCAACACTGTTGAATTTATTGTTGCGCAACTACTTTTTCCACAACTTGTATGATCAAGCGGACAAACTTGTATCCAAGAGCACATTCCCCGAGAAGGCTGGCAACAACCAAGCCGCTCGTTATGCCTACTACCTTGGACGCATCAAGGCACTTCAACTTGACTACACTGCCGCCCACACCTATTTGACACAAGCTATCCGTAAAGCACCTCAAAACAATGTCACTGCTGGTTTCCAACAAACCGCCTATAAATTCTTCATTGTGGTTCAGTTGTTGATGGGAGAAATTCCTGAAAGATCGCTTTTCAGACAGCCCATCTTGAAGAAGGCTCTTGCACCCTACCTTGCCATCACTCAAGCAGTGCGTGTTGGTGATCTAAACAAGTTCCAAGAGGGATTAGCTCAATTTGACGCAGTGTTCAAAAAGGACAAGACTTACACCTTGATTCTTCGTCTCCGTCACAATGTCATCAAGACAGGTATTCGTATGATCAGTCTTTCTTACTCCAAGATTTCCTTAAGAGATATTTGTATCAAGCTTCACTTGGACAGCGAGGAGGATGCAGAGTTTATCGTTGCAAAGGCTATTCGTGATGGTGTTATTGATGCAACTTTGGACCATTCAGGAGGATTCATGAAGAGCAAGGAGATTGCTGACATTTACAGCACCAACGAGCCTCAAAACGCCTACCACCAACGTATCAACTTTTGTTTGAACCTTCATAACGAGGCTATCAAGGCCATGCGTTTCCCCATGGATGCTCATAGAAAGGAATTAGCAAGTGCTGAAGAGGCAAGAGAAAGAGAGAGAGAACTCGCTCAAGAGATCGCAGAGGGTGATTTGGATGAGGATGATGAAATGGGAGACTTCTAAACACATATACACGTTTTGGATGAATAAAAAAAAAGATTTATTATTATACTATTTAATTTGTCTTTTCAATTGGCTTCTTCTTGATACGCAAGCATCCAATGTCGAGATATGTACAAATTTGTTGGATGACGCTGCTTGCCAAGTCGTAGTATTGATAAGCAGCAATGATGAGGTAGATCTTGAGAACAAGTCTTTGATTAATAGGGATAAATTCCTCGATAAACGACTGGAAATAGGCAATAGAAACACCAGATAATAAGATGGCATTGACAGGCACATTAAAGTAAGGGAAACTCAATTTTGACACGTGAGCTGTAATCATAAGCCCAACCTGATGACCAAAGAGGAACCCAAAGAAGATAATAAAGATAGCCAGGTGCTCAGACACAATATCAGGCCAAAGACGCATCCATTGGTAGGCCCAGAAGCACATGTTGACAAAGGGGAAAAGGCCCAATGTAGCCTTCAAAATGGAACTATCCTTCTTGGAGTTTTCGGTGGGTGAGATCTTGACCTTGATGACATTGTATAATCTGTTGACACGATGGTTAATATCACAATTTCGAGATGCATGATGAGTACAACACAACACAACACATTACCCGACAATGATGTTGAAAAAGGTAACGAGACCACCGATCACGATGAGAACGTGGTTCAACTGGAGTGCGCCCAAGAGTTTGGTATTTGCATTATAAGAGAAATCAATGAATGGCAGGATCTCTTCCATACGGAGCATCCAGAAAGCAGGGCCAAAGTAGCCAGAGATCAAATGAACGCCACACAACATCAACACACCTTCAACGGGCCCGCTGAAGTGGCCCAAAAACAAAACACCAGTGTGATATTCCTCCCAAGTAGACAAGTAAAAGTTGCCAAGACTGGCACATAAGGAAGCGACAGTCCACCAGCTTTGACCGAGATAAGTGGAAGAAGCCCACGTCAAGACACCCAAAGTGGTGTTCAAGGCATCACAACCTAGAAATCAAAAACTTGATTCAACACCACCACTCCTTCTAAAAGCAAAAACTTGCCAGACGCTACTTACCATGATCAAACAATTCACCCAAGGGACCTGATGTTTGTGTTCTTCTGGCTTGCTTGCCATCGATGGCATCCAACGATTGATACATGAACAAACCGATACCAAAAGTTGTGTAGACCCAGTTAGGACATTCGCCCAATTCTGAGGAATAGTAAAACAAGGTAATGACATTGGCAACGACAATCAATAAGCCCAGCAACGTAATGGCATTGGGTCTGTTGAAAAAGAATACATATCAGTAACCAACCTGCATTATCTACATCCCAGTATACACATCCACTTACGCTACCCATAATGGAAAAATCTTGACAAGGTTATTCCAATAAGGACCCAAAACGTACTTGGAAACAAGCGATTTGTCTACACCTCCATACTTGTATAAATGTAACCCTTTGAGGCTCTCTTCTGGAATATACTTTGTCATTTTCTAGTTGAGTAATGAAAAAAAAAAAAGAACGAAGAACAAGAGAAAAAGAGCT